>PVHP010002994.1:0-82755 GCA_004024765.1 Zapus hudsonius | reverse complement strand
ACCAGTTCTAGGATTATAGGCATGGGCCACTTTACCTGGCATCTTTTACTCTCAAATGAACTAGCAAAGTGCATTAGAAAATTTAGAAAGTGTAAATTGAAGATGATTAACAATTGCAACAAATGAGTTAAACTGCAGGGAAATTACCAAGCTAAGGATGATTTTGCTTTTGATAAACACATTAGAAATGTTAAATGCAATACAAATGAAGTCTTCATCTCGCTTGGGGGTCTAATAGAGCCTTTCAGAAAGCTTTACTCTTAACATTTGAATACTTACTTTTTAGCTGGAGATAACTTTTTGAGGAACTAGAGTGTAAGCTCCATGAGGGCAGGGACTTTGTTTTGTTTATCATTTCTAGCATCTATAACTATATGTGCACTTGGCAATAAACATTGAAGAATAATTGAATGAATGAACAAAGTAATAGATGCACTAGCTGTATTGAAGAATTGGTTATTCTGTACCGATGATACAAATTATATGTGGTCCTGACTTTATTAGAAACCTTTCTAACTTGACTTAGCAATTTTGTGTACATAAACACAGTAAATAAAGCAGGAGAAGTGCTTGTCACTTAGGCAAGTGCTTTTATAATACATCTCAGAGGAAATCTAGGTTATTCTTATTTTTCTGGAGACAGGGAATCCTGAGGTCATTTCTTCTACTCACGTGGATTATAGATCAAAGAGAACACATTTTATTCCAAAATAACTACTGGGGCTAAGTGTATAGATTAGATAAAGCACTTGTTTAGCACACCAAGGCCCTAAGTTTGATCTTTGGCACTACAAAAAGATTTTTTTAAATTCTTTCATTCTCTTTAAATGTATGATTTTGATTTAATTAATAGAAATCTGGACTATGTTTTCTAGAGATGAAAGTATGATTTTATTTGTAGAAATTAATCTGACTCCAAGGAGCCAACCTATTTGGTAAATAGTAAAGATACATACATAATTGTCTTCTCATTGAATAAATATCTGATTTTTTAAAGGGCCAGTAATTTTACTCAATTATATTGAACTACTTAAAATTATATAAATAGCCCTTAGGACTAGAGATACATGTAGAGGGAATAAAGAGCATGGCATGACTTTAAAATAGCATTTATAATCCAACCTCAATAAGTCAGAGGAAAGTAAGAAATGACCAGTAAGAATTGCAACCAGTTAAAGTGTACATGTTGGTATGTGAAACTATCATTGAATCAGGTTGAAGCTTTCAGTGTTTTCTGAATGCCTTTTATTTTACATTTTCAAGAGTTGTATAAAAACTGATTTTTGTCCTTATGGGTCAAAAACTCATCCATGACACGAGGAAAAAGTAGCCAAGGATGAGATGTTTATTCTATTTTCTTCCTCCTCTTCCTTCTCCTCTTCTTCTTCCTCTTTTTTTTTTTTTTTAAGACAACGGCTATGTTGCCCTGGCTAGCCTTGAATACCGAATACCTGGGCTCAAAGCAGTCCTCCTGCTGACCTTCCAAGTAGCTAGGACTATAGGCTTGTTTTTTTTTTTTTCATTTAAACTGTATATTTTTTAAAAAATTATTTCTGAGAAGTATAGGCAGAGGAAAATAAGATGGAAAAGGGAAACAAAGAAGACTGAGAATTTTCTCTTCTACCCTTTCCTAGTTGT
The DNA here is from genome assembly GCA_004024765.1 of Zapus hudsonius. NCBI lineage: Eukaryota > Metazoa > Chordata > Mammalia > Rodentia > Dipodidae > Zapus > Zapus hudsonius. Next base: position 81,117 of record PVHP010002994.1, on the reverse strand, counting down.
TGTGAACATGAGATAGTATATCTGCCATGATGTCTACCACATAATAGGTACTCAATAAATGATAACACTTATTAGATTATTTTAAATTATTTCATTGGAAAAATAAATATAAAATACTGTATATGTTTTTAATGTGGTAGGAGAAAAGGTGAATAATGAAGGTATAAGTAAAGATTCATAATAAAGAAAGTGACTTTATGCTATAAATTTCTAAAACTGTCAGCTAATTCATTTCAGAAACGTACTTTTTCTATTAAGTATCTCTGTGACAATGTTTTATTTTATTATTTTAACATATATTTAAAATCCTGACTTTTAAACCTATCTGTGGTTATCTTATTATTGCTAGCCATGGTTAGTGTGAACACCATTGCTCCAAGAGTCATCATTCCTAGGAAACTGAATCTCAAAATATGTACACTTTTAGAGCATATACAAACCATTTCTGTATTTTTAATGCTGTAAGATTTTATAATATATTTTTAAAAGTCATTTTTTAAAAAATCTGTTTCTCAAACCTTGCTAAACATTTGTTTATTTATTTTACCACTTTTATCATGTGTTACAGCTTTATTTCACCACTTTTTGGTCTTCTAGTTAAAAGCATAGATGTACTGTGAGTTTATATTTTAAATGTTATGCAAAGTATGATGATTTTTAAATTGTCATTTCAAAGGCACAACATCCAAATGTTGTATTTGTCTGCCATAAAATGAAACAAATGTAAGGATTACTTCAAGCCTTACTTGCAGATTGAAACAAGAACCTTGAACATTGTTGTGGTTTTTTGTGGCACCACAGAAGTGGCATCTTTTAGAACTTGCCTTTGCTACTAAATACAACAAATTCAGAATTCATACTTCCTTAACTTACTTAATGTGGCTGAATTGTAAGTTATCTTTTAAAGCTGACCTTCCACAGAATTTTAAGTGAATCCTGCAACACTCATTTACAATGGTAAGTATTTTCAAAGAGACAACCATGACAGTTGCATGCCCACAGTGTTGAGACCCTTGACCCTCAGCATACTGAAACAAACCTGAGAATAATGCTGTATACAAAATTAGAGGTACTTGTAAAAGAAAGTAAGATGTTTACCGTGGAGCATCATTAAATGCAAACAAAATTGAATACAATATTATTTGTGGTATACAGTTGCTTACATTGACTTAAAATCTTTTCTTTTTAAAATGTGAAGTATAAATTGCTTAGTTTACGTTTTTATAATTAAGTTAAAGACTTATCTTGCCAGGTATGGTAGGGCATGTCTTTAATCTCTGTACTTGGGAGGCAGAGGTAGGATTGCTGTGAGTTTGAGGGCAGCCTGAAACTACAGAATGAGTTCCATTCAACCTGGGCTAGAGTGAGCCCCTATCCCCCCTCCAAAAAAAAAAAAAAAGATTTAAAAAATCACTTATAAGCCAAGAAATGGGTTAAAATACTGACCTATATTAAAGATAGGAAGGCTTAAGCTATTTACTTGGATTTTCAGGAACATTTATCTGAGAATAAATGAAATATTTGTAATCAATGCTTTTAGAGTAGTATGCCTTGATAAAAACTGAGTTTGTAAAGAATCGGGACTGTGGGCACGCTCTTTCCATGATTAACCTGCAAACACATGGACCAACATTGTGTATATCCACTACTTATATGATTTTGTAGTTCGTGAGATAAGAATGCCTTCTGCATTTTTAAATGGCTGAGGGAAGAATATTACAAGAAGAATAATTTTCTGATATGAGAAAAGTAAATTTAATTCACCTTTGTGTCATAAGCTTTTGTCCCCAGTGCAGGCATGTTCATTTGGTTTGCATTTCCAGATCAGGTTGAATAGTTGTAACAGAATTATGACTCCTTTCACCTCAAATATTTAGTGTCTGGCCTTTGCAGAATTTGTCATTGTGTTGACACTGCATAGCTAAATAAAAAACACTCAAACCAGCTTGGTGAAAACACTGTACTCCTCATTTGCCTCTCTACTGCTCTGTAGAAGGATGGAGCCCAACCAAAGCCAGGAAAATGAGAGGTAAAATTCAGTTGTCTGATTTCCGGGTGGGGGGGGGGGTGTACATTATTAAGTGCTGACAGTGTGACACAGTCAGTAGGTATTTCACTACACGCTGATTTTTTTATTTGAATAATTGTGGCATATTGAGAGACCTTGAATAAATTAGGTAAAAACTGTGGCTTTTAGTTATGATATAAAATGTTCCTGGATTCTGTGTGTTGATATGCAAAGTTACTTGAATAAATTGCCATATCTAAGAGAAAATAAGGATCTGGTTCACTTAGTAAACAGATATTTGCTAAGCCTTTGCCACATGTAAAGCATTAGGTTAGGTGGTTTGGGGGCAAAAAGTCATAATTCAGATAAACCAAGAAGCTGAATTCCATGTGGAATAACTGCTTATTGAGCACTCACTATTTGCTGAGCACTGTGCTAAGTAAGTGTTAGTACATCATCTCTTAAATCTCACACCACCCTGTGAGCTAACTTGCAGACCAGGAAGCAAGCTGCTTGATTAAGGTCATAGCTAGTAAATGGGAGAATGCATATCTTGTCTTATTTCTTTCTACAAAGCCTGTACTCCCAAGCTATGCAGTACTTCTGTAGTAAATACCACCACTGGAGCAAATTATGACATAAAATAGTAAGAAATTTCATAGAAGGAGTATGGTTAGTCTGAAATGGGTGAAAAGGACAATAACTGATGTGTGAGAACTCGGCACTACCTGATGGCAAAGCAGATTGCAAACACGCCTTTTTGTTCTGTTTTTGGTACTAGTTAGATAATGAGATACTCTAATTCACTATGTTTATCATTTATGATATATATCTTGTGTAAGCAGGGATGAAGCGGTGTGTAACTTGTGAGTGCTTATAAAGTAGTTAGGGAGATGAGACTAAATTGGTACATAGTGAGCCTAAGGTTTTGTATGTATATAAAGCATCATGCCCTCACTGAAAGTTTTGCCATGATTGATGCAATCAGATAGAGAGAATGACTGGAGCGACTGGAGAGATGGTTCTCAGTGCTTTAAGCACTTGCTGACAAAGCCTAAAGGCCCAAGTTCAATTCCCCAGTACCCACGTAAAGCCAGATGCACAGAGTGGCACATGCATCTGGAGTTTGTTTTCAGTGTCAGGAGATCCAGGTGCACCCCTTACCTCTCTCAACCTCTGTAAGTCTCTGCTTGCAAAGGAAGGACTGTAGAACTAGAGAGATGGTTCAGTGGTTAAAGGTACTTGCTTGCAAAGCTAGACTCAGATTCGATTCCCCAGTACCCACATAAAGCTAGATTCACAAAGTGAAGCATGCATTTTTAGTTTGTTTGCAGCAGCTAGAGGCCCTGGTGTACCCCTTTTCTCTCTTTTTCTCTCTCTCTCTCTCTCTCTCTTTGGTTTTTCAAGGTAGGGTCTCGCTCTAGTCCAGGTTGACCTGGAATTCACTATGTAGTCTCAGGCTGGCCTTGAACTCACGGCAATCCTACCTCTTCCTCCCGAGTGCTGAGATTAAAGGCGTGCGCCACCACGCCCGGCCTCTTCCTCTCTCTTTCTCCTTGCAAATAAATAAATATTTATAAAGAAGATAGGACTGTAACTAATCCCAGTACTTGGGAGGAAGCAGCAGGAGGATCATGACTTGGGCCACAGAGCAGTAAGCAAACAATAAAAATCTACTGTAAGTGTAATTAAGATGGGCTATTTTGGAAGGGTCTGCAAAGGACATCTCTCTCACTTAAAAAAATTATTTATTTGCAAGCAGGGAGGGGAGAGAATGGGATTGGGGTACACCAAGGCCTAATGCCACTGCAAACTCCAGACACCTAGTGCATCTGGCTTTACATGGGTATTGGGGACTTGAACCCTGATCTCCAGGCTTTGCAAGCATCTTTAACTGCTGAGCCATCTCTCCAGCCCAAGGGCGTTTCTTATAAAGTCTTTTTTGAATGGTTTCTCAGACGTTTTGGCCCACAGGATGAGAAATCTTTTTTTTTTTTTTTTAAGAAATATTATCTTCTGCAGCAATTTTAAATGTATTTCTAGGGGTAGTATCTATATGTGATTACATTGTAAGTTATCCAGTTACTCTTTCAATCAGTTTTTAAAATTTTATTTATTGCAAGGTGTGGCAACTAACACCTTCAATCCCAGCACAAAGGAAGCTGAAGTAGGATTAGTTCAAGGTCATCTTGGGCTACAGTAAGACCTTGCATGTAGAGGTCAGAGGACAACTTCGAGGTGTCTGTGCACAACTTTCTTTGAGACATTCTCTGTCTGTCTCTCTGTCTTTCTGTCTCTCTGTCTCTCTCTCTCTCTGTTTCTCTCTCTCTCTCTCTCTGTCGTGTGTGTGTGTGTGTGTGTGTGTGTGTGTGTGTGTGTGTGTGTGTGTGTGTGTAAGGGCATGCCAGGGTCCCTTGCCACTGAGAAGAAATGCCAGATGCTAACACCACTTTTTTCTTCTGTCTTATATGGGATCTGAGGAATTGAACTTGCGCTGGCAGGTTTTGCAAACAAACGAGTGCCTTTAATCGCTGAGCTATCTCCCCAGGCTAAGACAAAGTCTCTTGTGGCTGCAGATGAACTGCCAGGCTGCAAAGGATCACCACACTAGCTGGCCTATGAGCTTTGGGTTCTCCTGGCTCTGCCTCCCATTGTCTTAGTCATGTTTGGTAATGAGCTCTTTGCATTCAGCTCTAAGTGGTGTGCTGGGAATTGAAACAGCCAACAGGCTTTTCAAGCAAGTGCCTTTAATCATCTCTCCAGTCTCTTTTTTTAAAAATAAATTTGTATATTTTTATTTTTTGTGGTACTGGGGATCAAGTATGGAACCTTGTACATGTTAGGCAAGCACTCTACCACTGAGTACCCCAGCCATCAGGACTATTTCAGCATTTTTTGGGTGGACAACTTCCTTATGAAATAGATTGCAAGTTGAAGCATCATTTTGAAATCCTTGGATCTTTTATTTTTTAAATATTTATTTACTTGAGAGAGGGAGAGAAAGAGGCAGATAGAGAATAGGTGTGCCAGGGTCTCAGCCACTGCAAATGAATTCCAGGTGCATGTTCCACCTCATACATCTGGCTTTATGTGGGTCCTGGGGAATCAAATCTGAGTCATTAGGCTTTGCAGGCAAGTACCTTTTACCACTGAGCCATCTCTCCAGTCCTGGATCTTTAAATAGTTGCTTCTTTGATAAGCAGTAATGTTTATCATATAAGCTGCACAAAGGCAGTATCAGCAATATTTTATGTGTTAAGCTTGTATTTGTTGAGTAAATTGTGTATGTCTAGACCATAATAAAGTCTGGGAGTAGTATGACTATGTATGGCTATAGGGAAAAATAAGGTGAGCAGAGCCATTCTTTTGCACAGTTCCTAGGACAGTGTGTAGCTAACATCCTTGGGATGCTAAATAGGAGAAGATGGAGAGAAGCTTATAACTAACTGTTGAGTTGTAATGGTTAATGGTTGGATTTGTGTGTTAAAAGGGTGTAATTTGATGGCTGTTCAGCTATTTACACTGCATTCTGGTGTAAGCTAATGGAGATATATTTAGGTTTTTTGTTTGTTTTTTGTTTTTTGTTTTTCGAGGTAGGGTCTCACTCTAGTCCAGGCTGACCTGGAATTCACTATGTAGTCTCAGGGAGGCCTTGAACTCACAATCCTACCTCTGCCTCCCGAGTGCTGGGATTAAAGGCGTGCGCCACCATGCCCGGCTTAGTGTTTTTATAAAGACGTGTTGATCTTTTTTTTCTTATTATTATTTTTCAATTTAAGCATTTCTGACATTTTGTTTGGGAAGAAAGGAAAAGTTGAGCCAAGAAGAGAGCTCCCACTTTTCCTCAAAAGATTTACAATTTTGAGTGTTTTCTGAACATTTAACATAAGGAAATTACCCAGCTATTAAGAGAATTAAAAGGTCCCCCAAGGGGCTGGAGAGATGGTTCAATGGTGACTTACGCTTCCTGTGCATGAAGACCAGAGACCAGAGTTCAGATCTCAAGGTCTCACGTAAAATAGCTGTGTGTGGCCACACACACTTGTAACCCAGTCCTTCAACAGGGCAGAGACTCTTTTTTTGTTTGTTTGTTTGTTTTTTCGAGGTAGGGTCTCACTCTAGCCCAGGCTGACCTGGAATTCACTATGTAGTCTCAGGGTGGCCTTGAACTCATGGCGATCCTCCTTCCTCTGCCTCCCGAGTGCTGGGATTAAAGGTGTGTGCCACCACGCCCGGCAGGGCAGAGACTCTTGACCTCTCCAAAAAAAAATAATCAGGTGAAGAAGAGTGATGGAGCCAAACTCCAGCCTCTGCACGAGTGTATGAGGGTGCCATGTGGGCACATCCATATGCAGACACTATACACATACACACAAGCAAAATAATGGCCCTGAGGTAAAAATTTTAAAATCTCAGCTGGGCGTCATGACGTACACCTTTAATCCCAGCACTGGGGAGGCAGAGGTAGGAGGATGGCCATGAGTTCAAGGCCACCCTGAGACAGCATATTGAGTTCCAGATCAGCTTGGGCTAAAGTGAGACCCTACCTCGAAAAACAAAACAAAACAAATAAATATATATATAATCTCACTTGAAGATTTACATGCAAAAATAAAATATAGACGCTCAAGAATGGGCCCAACATAAAAGCCTTTCTTTGAGAGTGACACTGGTCTCCGTTTCTAGGAAGCCTCCAGCCCACTGGAGAGGCTGTGTGTTGGATTTACTCAGTTCAGTGCTTTTAAGAAAAAGGACCAAGAGGAGGCTCTGATGGTTAACTCTTAGGTTTTAGGCTTTGCTTGGCTTTCACCCCCCCCCCCTTCCCCTATACTAAAAGTCCTGATTTGGCTTTGTCTGTTTCAAGAGCAGTGGATGGTACTTAATTGAAGTAACTCATTAGCCAGCCAGTTTTTTATGGCTGCTGTAGCAAAGATAAGATAGTTTATAATATGAGCTATACAAGAAAATAGTAATGATTCCAAACTGTTATAGTCCAATGAGAATGATGATAGTACTTATGGTTCAAAGGATTGTGTGTTAAGGAAAAAAGAATTGGATTCAAGATTAGTACAAGCCTAGTGCCTGAGAGAGGTAACAACATGAACAGAAACAATTAAGACATAAGGGATAAGGAGGTATAGCTGGATCTGGGGAGATAAATAGTATGATATATAAGCAGAAGTTTCACTGAACATCCAATCCATATTATGTTTATTAGGCAGCAAGAAATATGAACCTAGAAATAAGGAAAGAATTTTTGATTAGAAAACTGCCCCATTCCAAGGTAATCTTGAAAGTCACAACATTATTGCATACATAAAGAATAGCCAAAGCCTTTGGGACACCTGCCCATTTAAGGATGGGGACAGAGAGGATTGTGGGTCATTATCTCTTAAATAGGTTTAAGAATGGCAGATGGGGCTGAGTAAAGATGCAAGAAAGAGGGATTGGGTTGAGTCATAGTACTTACTTTTTTGCACTTACTGTACCCAAAATCAGCATAACAAGGGTAAAGAGGGAAAAAAAGGAATGGAAATGTTTCAATAAGAAATGGTACCTTAGATCCTGGGCATGGTGGCTCAGGCTTCTAGTCTTCTGTAGTCCCAACTACTCTGGTGGCTGAGGTGGGAGGATCACTTGGGTTCATATATTTGAGTTGGAGACCAGCCAGGGCAACATAGGGAAACCCCTTTTCAAAAGAGGGGAGGGGCTTTTGATGCAGCTTATGTCCCAGAGAAAAAGCAAAGTCCCTACAAATTGGAGGTGGGTACAGAGGAGCCGAGGGCATGGTGGAGGTAGGAAGAATTTGAAGTGGGAGGGAATATGGGGATCTCCTGCATTACATACAGGGCCAATGCACCTGTAGTGAGGGTCTGGCTGAGGTGGGATTATGTATGCTGAGAGAGCAATCATATATCCATGTTGGGGAAAAAGTACAGGAGGGTTAAAGAGTAGCCTCAGGAAGGGAGGAGGCATGAGTGAGCTCAAAGTGACATGGCGACAGCACAGGTATGTGCATAAAGGTAAGCATGGAATTAGTTTTGGTCTAGCATAAAAAAGGAATAAATCAACATGTACATAAAACATTATGAAAATTACCTTTCCTAACCTATAGCTAAGGTGTGGCTTCTTCTTAATAGCTACACTTTTCTTCCTGGTCAGTGGTAATTTGAACTGCTTTCTGCTCTCTTCCTGTTTGGCTTTGCGCCTTCCGAGATTTCCCACCCTTTCCTATTCTGCAGTGAGGTTCTGAGTCCTATCGCTTTACTTGGCTGTACACTGAACTTACATGAGAAGCTTTTTTAAAAGTACAGATAGGTGCCTATCTCCACGGCAGAATCTGATTTCATCAAAGTATACTACATATCAAGATTCTTAAAAGCTTGAAGTCAAGGTTAATATTCCTTTGATCTACCTGTTCTCTAAGGTATAGTAATGAGACCTAGTGAGTTGTTTATACTGGACATACTTGGTAAATTTAGGCATATTAACCAGGCCAGCATTATAGGTGTGGCTAAGCACATGGTCTCCAGTGAGATGCCTGAGTTCTGCTGTGATGCCAGAAAGCTCTATTATCTAGGATCCTTTATTTCCTGATATGTCAATGGGAATTTTCATGATAATACCTGCAAAAGAGATAACGTGAGAGTCAGATCACCAGATAAAATGTAACACACTTAGCACATTGCCTGCCTAGTGCATAAGCAAACTAAACATGTATTCATTGTTTTTTTTAAAATATTTTTGTAATTACATTAATTTATTAAGATGGTGGAAAGTGTTGTACAGGTCCATGCAAGTTAGACTTAAATTGCCTCTTAACACTGCTCATTTTGTTATTGATGTATTGCTTAGTGAAAGTAAATTGCAGGGTATCTTATTTTTAAGTTAATAAAGCTTCATGATTATACTAATTACATGTGTCAGGACTTAGTACTATTGTGAATTACGGCATGCATTATTTTTCTAAATATTTACCTTAGATTCAGTTTGGTAAGAATGTAACCACAAGGTGGCTCTGTCAGAAACCTCTGCAGATTTTACTTCATAAAAATAGCATGGACTGGGTTTTTCTGAAATTTTAGTCTCAGGAACCTGCCTGATAGGAGCTTACCATATCCACCACTCTCCCCAGATTGTCTGTGTGGCAAATCTACAGTACTTATGGCATTTTCCAAAAATAAATATAACCTTTCCCTTATGCCTGTCATTCAGCTTGTCTTGTCCTTAGTGGGCCAGCCCTTGCCTTTCTGGTGAGTTGCCTGCCCCACTGCAAGATGATTGGGAGGTAAAATCTTTGCTAAAAACTTTGAACATTAGTGGCCATTAACATGCTTTCATTTACAAGCACTGAAGTTTGTCACCTTCATGTTGTTATTTATGCAGCATTAACCTCTTTCTCCAGATCATTGAGACTGAAAATATGATGGACCGAATTGTGACTGGCTTGTCTGAGTCTAGTGTCAAGGTGCGGTTAGCTGCTGTCAGGTATGAGTTTTACATGGTCTGAATAAAAATCCTTTGTTGTGTGTTTAATCTGTTTCCTTTCTGGTCCTTCGCTGATTAAGCGTAGGATACAAATGTCACTGGGAAGTGTGCTCAGGTGAATTCATACTTTGTGTAGTGGTACCTACCAGAGAATCTAGCCTCCATGCCCACCAGGTTTCTTGATGTAGTTGACTTATATCTGTAGATGAACTTGAAGTGTGCATTAGTACTAGTGAAAAGCCAAGCAGCTTATTTGAAATGTAAGTTGTGGCTTTTTGGAAAGCTAATCTTGATCATTCTTTATAGATGTTTGCACAGTTTATCCAGATCTGTACAGCAGCTTCGAACCAGTTTCCAGGATCACGCCGTGTGGAAACCTTTAATGAAGGTGAGAAAGGATCACCAAATAGCAGGTCCCACAGAGCCTGTGTGAGCGGAGTTGAGCTGAGCTAGCCAGTAATACTCTGTGGGTCTAGGTATATGTCTGATTTTTGTGTAAAGCATTTTGAACATTTAACTGCTTGAATCAGATGTTCTAAGCAGTTACAAATCTATAGATGTGTTTCTGAGGGCAGCATCTCAGAGGTGATGGGGAAGTTCAAGCCTAGTGTTCTTTAGTAATGCCATCTGTAGTCATCCATCTGATTGCCCTATGTATTTAGTATTATTATTTAAGTGTAAACCCAAAGTTATCCTTGTAAGTTTAGGAATAAAAGGAAGAGGATCAGCTATATACAGGAACAAAATGTTAGTCTATGGCAATCCCTGAATTTTTTTTAAAATCAAGTGATTACTTTTAAATATTTTTTATTTATTTGTAAGTAGAGAGAGAGAATCAGGGGGGAAATGAGTACATCAGGGCCTCTTGCAACTGCAACCAAACTCCAAATGCATGTGCCACTTTGTACATCTGGCTTTAGTGGGTACTCGGAATTGAACTTGGGCCTTCAGGTTTTGAAAGTAAATGCCTTTAACTGCTGAGCCCCAACCTGGATATTTTTACTATAACTTTTTTGGTGTTAGGTTTACTCTCTAGGGCTCCCACCCCAGTAGGAAAGTCCTCAAAAGAAACAAATTTGAATTGAGACATAGAGTGTCTATCCAGTTGCTGTTATTAACATCCCCTGATACAAAACTTGGTGTTTTATCTTTTCCTTAATCTTTTAAGTTACCTTGCATTTATTCAACAGAATTTTTGCTGTTTATTTAGATCTTTATTTTGTTTGTGAGTACCTACTAAGTACTAAGCAAAATCTCTAGGCATAGTGAGTTTACAAAAATTTTTAGTACAAAGTTCTTACCCTTGCTTAAAACAACTTCGTGTCAGAGTAGGGCCAACAGAATGGCATATGAGAGACTTAATTCAGGAAGAATGTGAAGAAGATACAAGGATCAGGAAGGTCCTGGAAGGTATAGAAAACAGCAAGGATGCCCTTGTGACTAGCATAGAAGAATGGGTATGAAGAGCTGTGCCAGTGGACAGGTAGAGACCAGGTGGAAGCTGAGTGTGGTGGCACATGCCTGGAATCCCAGCACTTGGGAGGTAGATGCAGGAGGATTGCAAGTTTGAAACCAACCTAAGCTATATAGTGAGATCCTTTTAGAACCAAACAAAACAGGTGGAAACATTGGCAAGTGCTAATAGGCCTTGGGAATTGGCATGCTGAGTGGTTCTTATGGGGCACTTCATCTAATGGCCAAGCATATGATTTATGCATTGAGATGTGGAATGGGATAGTAACATGGACCCTAGAAAGTCTCCATTGGAACAGGATTGATTGTGTGATTTACTATTCAGGTTTCTAAAAGGATCTCAAGATATGGCCTTGTTTGGCTTACCAGGACTCTGTGTGTGTGTGTGTGTGTGTGTGTGTGTGTGTGTGTGTGTGTGTGTGCGCGCGTGTGCGCGCGCGCGCGTGCATGTGTGTTTGTTTGTTTGTTTTAGCTTTCTCCCTTCCAGTGGGTATATATAAACAGACTGTGACATTGAACTTGGTCCAGTTCTATCCTTTGGCACTCCTCCTTGAGTTTCTTTCATCTTATTTCATCATTTTAGACATGTCAGTCCTCTGAATATTCCTCATTTCCTACTATCCTGTGTTCTGAAACACTAAGAGCCCCCAACCACAGAAAGGCAGTTCACTCATTCTCTAGCTACAGTAGCAGTGTCTTTCCACACTGGGAAGATCCTTCCTCTGGGAGTGTGCCAGCTTCTCCCAACAAAGTCCATTTTAGATCTATAATCCTTTACCCAAAACCATTTGGACCAGATTTGGCATTCCTAGACTTTTGAAGTCTCTCCTCAGTTAATTGATGCTTTCTTTTACTGTTCCTACTCTTTCTTACTCTCAGATTATACCGTTTTCTAGTTGGATCTTGATTTATTTAATCTTCAAATTATTTATATTCTTGAGTTGATTGTTCAACTCTGCCACACAAATCAGAAATCGGAGAGGCATGATTTCTGCCTAATTCTTCTAGGGAAAAGGTCTTGATGAGCAGTCAAGAAGAGTTTTTGAGACAGGGTCTCCCGCTAGTCCAGGCTGGTCCTCAGCTCACAGCAATCCTCCTAACTCAGCCTCCTGAGTGCTGGGATTATAGGTGTGAGCCGCAATGCCCAGCATTCAAGAGGGTTTTGTGTAATTGTTTATATGTTGATATAGTCACATTCAAACCGTGACTTAGGTGCATATTTAAGATACACTATTAGAAGCATGAAAGAAACCAGTGATTTGTTTCAGATACTTTCTCATAGTAAGGTCAGAGCCTGATAATGTATCTACTGATTTTTATCTTGTTTTAAATTGTTGATTAGCAAAACACAGAAGAACATGCTCTTGATTTTCTGAATCTCTTTCCCTCTATCTTTTTTTTTTTTTGTTCGAGGTAGGGTCTCGCTCTAGTCCAGGCTGACCTGGAATTCACTATGTAGTCTCAGGGTGGCCTTGAACTCACGGCGATCCTCCTACCTCTGCCTCCTGAGTGCTGGGATTAAAGGCGTGCACCACCACGCTCATTGTTGTTTGTTTGGTTGGGTTTTTTGTTTGTTTTTGTGGTGCTTCATGAATGCTTGGCAAGCACTCTGCCACCGAGCTATATCCCCATTCCTGTTTCAGTGAAATTCTATCTGCTCAATATTAGATGTCAACTTGTGAATTTCAGTGTGTTTTTTTCTCTTGTATATTATGTGTAATATGAGAGGTCAAATTTTCAGTCTGTATTCTCACCTCCATGGTTCCAAACAATTAATATTCCCCCCTTTTTTTAATTCTGTAGGTTTTACAAAACGCGCCAGATGAAATCTTGGTAGTAGCATCTTCCATGCTATGTAATCTTCTTCTGGAATTTTCTCCAAGTAAAGAGGTTAGTATTGGTTTTCTCTTCCTGGATGTTGCCTAGCTAGCTAGGTTCTAGTCAAAGACTTTTCATGATCATTGACATTGAAATTTGTGGATTGAGTTTAGGAACTACTTCTGAATGATTTGACCTGGATAGAGAGAGGAAGGAGCTTATTCATTTTAAAGTAAGATAGTCATTTGCTGTTATTTCTTTGATTCCACCTAGCATATCCAAAGCCCTAAGCCACCACAGTGGCATTCACTCATAGTCTCAGCTACTCGAGAGGCAAGGCGAGAGATTGCTAGAACCCATGAGTTCAAAACCATCCTGTGAACCATAGGAAGAACTTGTCTCAAACAAACAAACAATAGATGCTACAAAATATAGTCAATCTAAATGGATCAAATTATAATTCAAGGGGTAGTTACATAAACTAGGATTATAGGTCATTTCAAGGAACTAATTGCTTGCATCAGAAAATAATCTTTCTGATTTTTTTTTTTTTTTTTTTGAGGGTTGTTTTGAGGTAGGGTTTCCATCTAGCCCAGGCTGACCTGGAATTCACTATGTAGTCTCAGGGTGGCCTCAAACTCAAGGCGATCCTCCTACTTCTGCCTCCTGAGAGCTGGGATTAAAAGTGCACCATCACACTCAGCACAAAATAATCTTCAGTGTTAATGGTAATTGTTTAAGGAGGATTAAATGTGGGGATTTTCTTTTGCCTTCTTTAATAAGGTAAACTAAAATTAATAATGGAGGGAAACCTTGAGCAATTATTTTTCCCATGTTATGTTGTCTCTGGTCTGGGGCTTGGCAAACATGTTTACATGCTTATAGCAGGGATTCAGTCACCAACACCAAGAACAGAAAAGATAAAATCTGCCTTGACAATCATGAACCTGGGGCTTATTGGACACCTAGTGGTTCCATGTTTGTTGATCTCATTTCTCATTGTAACAACTGCAGGCGTTGACTGAAATCAGAAAAGCAACTATTGCACAATGTTATAAGTACCACAATTTGTTCCAAGTAGGGGACTATATAACTCACTTCAGAAATGTTATCTTGAGACTGGAGAGCTATATGGTTTAAAATGCTTGCTTGCAAACCTAATGTCCTGGGTTCGATTCCTCAGTACCCCTGTAAAGCCAGATGCACAAAGTGGCACATGCATCTGGAATTCATTCGCAGTGGCAGGAGGGAGGCCCTGGTACACCCATACATACTCATGCTTTCTCTCTCAAAATATATTTTAATAAATGTTATTTTAAGGGCTAAGGAGAGAGTTCAGTTAGTAAAGTGCTTGTCTTCTAACCTCCATGTGCCTGTGCACATATGTACACACATACATATGCATACACAAAAAATGAAATATCTTGAAAGACACTGTGCTTAATTGCTTAAGAAGTCTCTAGTACTCATTTGACGTGATCTCAGTATTCAGTGATAATGATAAATCCTAATCTGTTTTAAGATGTGAATTTTTAAGAAAACATAAAGCCATTTTCAAATAAGAATCATAACTGTAGTAATATAGTCAGACTAGAACCACAGTATTTTATATATTTAAAATGTGTCACCACTATAAAAATGCAATCATGTTCTGCTTGCGTCATTTGTAAATAATACTGAAAAAGGGCTGGAGAGATGGCTCAGCGGTTAAGGTACTTGCCTCCAGTGCCCAAGGCCCTGGGTTCAATTCCCCAGTACCCACGTAAGCCAGACACCAGACACACAAGGTGGCGGCCCTGGCATATTCTCTCTCTCTCTCTCTCTCTCTCTCTCTCTCTCTCTCTCTGTGTGTGTGTGTGTCTATATGTCTCTCTCTTTCTCTGCTTGAAAATGAATAAATAAAAAATATTAAAATAATAATAATAATAATAATACTGAAAAAAGTTCTCAGACATGAATTCCACACCCTGTTTAGAATAAAGTGAATGACACTGGGGAAGTAGATCATGAGAGTGAGTGAAATGAACGTAATTATAAAGCCTCCAGACACTTCAAGACTAAGAAAGGAAAGGTACAGCTTGTGGGGGAGGAGAGTGGCACAAGAGAAATTTTCTTGCTTCACTCAAGGTAATAGCTGTATACTGCTTTGTGAAAGTTGCTTGGATGAGAGCAGGAAAGAAATTACACAGAGTGTCAGGGTATGTGCACATTTGGTTTGCAAATTTGACTTGAAAGCGGGTTCTTATGTTTATCATTCTGTTCCTCCTTTTCTATTCACAGCCAATTTTAGAATCAGGAGCAGTAGAGCTACTTTGTGGATTAACCCAGAGTGAAAATCCTGCTCTACGAGTGAATGGAATTTGGGCTTTAATGGTATGTGTCACCCTTTTTTATGTCAAAATCTATAATGCAAGCAGAAGTATTAGCAAAGTTAGAATTATAGGATGTGATGTATGCTCTTTGAAATGTCTGTAATTTTCTCTTTTTTTAAATATTTATTTATTTATTAGAGAGAGAGAGAGAGAGAGAGAGAGAGAGAGAGAGAGAATGGGCACACCATGGCCTCCAGCCACTGCAAATGAACTCCAGACACATGTGCCCTCTTGTGCATCTGGCTATATATGGGCCCTGGAGAATTGAACTCTGGTCCTTCTGCATTGCAGGCAAACGCCTTAACCCCTAAGCCATCTCTTCAGCCCCTGTAATTTTCGTTTTAAAACCTGGCACCATAGCCCAGTTTCCCAATGATGTGGGTAGGGCATGAAAGAGATGCAGTGTTCATCTTTCAGCTTCAGCTGAATCAAGTTGCTTGGCCACTGTATGATTCAGGGTTCTCTAGAGGAACAGAACCAACAGAATGAATTGTAGTAAACACAAAGGGGATTTATTGGATTAGCCCATGGCAGTCCCACAATAGCAGTCTGCAAGCCCAAGAGTCAAGGAACCCTTTGCTGCTCAGTCCATGTGTCTGAATGCCTCAGCAGTCCCAATCCAGCACTGAAGGCCAAAAGGCTTCCTGGGGAGCCACTGGTCTTTGGTTCAGGCTGGAAGGCTGAGGAAGTTTCATTCCAGTGCCGACTAGGAGGTACCAGCAGCCAGGGAGGCAGGGAGAGACAGATTTGTTCCCCCCTTTCTATAGCCTTAAGATGGCGTCTTGCAACTCTATACCAGACTTACTTACTGGCTTCTCAAGTCTCTGGAATTTCCTTCCTGCACTGCCCTCCCAGGAAGGAATGTTAATTTCCAGCTTCCCTGAACTTTCTTACATCCTGCCCTCTACTGAGAGGGCTGCCTTTCTGTGAACAACATCAGAGACCCTCTCAAGATAATTAAAAACATTAAGTTGAAAGCAAAACCTAACCATCACAAGTCCACCTCTTGTCAACTTGGCATCAAGCCATATCTCCTTACATCATACCTAATTTCCAATTAAAGACAGTAATAAGATCATAATTCCACATGATATTAACTATCCTACTTACAACCACAAACACATAATCTCCCCCAACACAAAGCAAGGTCCCTTGATGGATGCATAGTCTCTAATATCTAATAAGTTAAATATAAATTCAGTAATGGTTAACTAATGATATAATCTCAATATTGATTACATAATAGAGAAATAGAGGAAAAATAATGGTATTGGTACACATACGCACAAACATTTTTAGCAGAGTAAGACAAAAAACTCATGACAATTATAGCCCTAATCTTTGTAACTGGTTACATGGCCTTAGCTGGTATTTGTGACTTCCTACTCCCCATTCTGTATTTCCTCCACTTTCAGCAAGCACCTCAGCAGGTCTTGGTTCTTTACCTGGAGGGGTGACCCATACTTTCATTCCTGATGGAATGAAACACTGCCTTGATTGAGGTGTTGTAGTTTCCCATTGACTTTGATGACAGGGCATGGTAACACCAAGAGGTGCCCTATACAGCCTCCTGCACTCCAGACATACTCTTCCTTGCCCCCACTGTGGAGGAGTAGTCCAATTTCCCCCTTGTAGTCTGGATCATTCACTCCTGCTAATGTAGCAGGGTGAGCTGAGGATTAGAATTTAGATAATGCCCAGCAGAAATTCTAATGCACCCAAAAATTTAAGGAGTACCTGAATTCTTGTGTACAAAGTTAAAGAATTAAAATCATAGACCATCAGATATTAAGGTATAGTGGGAGACTTTATTTAAGGGAACATGGGGAGTTGCAGAGTTATCCAGCCAGCCACCAGTGTGGGGAGAAAACGTGAAGAGTTTTAACAGAATTTATGCTGTTCAGCTAAACAAACAGGAAGAGGAAAAGTTATGAGAAGGAAAGAGTTAGGTGGAAGAGAAATCCAGCCCCTCACCACAGGCTGTGGTGTGGGCCTGGGGAGACCTTACTGGTCCCTAGAGAGTCAGAGGTCCTTCTTCTAGGCCATGTGGGTGAGAAAGAGACAGTATTATCAGTTCAGTGAGTATTTCCTGCCCCAGGTGGACAGGGAGACAGGTGGATGGTTCATACCTGAGACCAATCAGTTTTAGCACCTAGGTTTTGAGCTCTAGCTAGACACCTCCCACTCAAGGGGAGGGCATCTATGGAGGTTGCCTGAAATTGTCACACTAACACTGTAACTCCTTTCTTGGCCTGTTGACTGGAGGGCTCAGGAGCCCAAAGGGGCCAGGGGAAGTTTTAGCTTCCAATTCAATGGAATGCTTTTTGTGCCTCCTGGAAAAAGCATTCCCCTCTCTGGAACCAAGACTTCTAGACCAATGGGACATAAGGTTTCGGGAACAGGAAGCAAAACTTTGACTAATGGGTCACTTGGGATAATGGTAAGTGGTTCCATTCCCATTTCCACCCCTTGATTCCTGGACCTATAAATTCATGCTATAGGAGAAACAGTACCACATATAGGACACTGGTTCAGAACATACACAGCCTGCTAGAGAGCCCTGCCCCAGCTCTCCAGGATCATGCCACCTGGTTGGCACTGTAACTGGTTCTTTAAAAGACCATTCCACCTTTCTATCAAGCCAGCTGCTTTAGGAGGGTGAAGCAC
The DNA here is from genome assembly GCA_004024765.1 of Zapus hudsonius. Lineage (NCBI taxonomy): Eukaryota > Metazoa > Chordata > Mammalia > Rodentia > Dipodidae > Zapus > Zapus hudsonius. The sequence goes on along the minus strand of PVHP010002994.1, from coordinate 63,291 downwards.
CTGGTAGGACCAGTGAATTCCATGATCATGAGCCCACTGCTGCTTGGCTGTGAAGTGAGTTTCTTGGTCTGAAGCAATGCTGTGTGGAACACCATGACAGTGGATAAGGCACTTTGTGAGCCCATGGATGATAGATTTTGCAGAAGCACTTTGGACAGGAAAAGCAAATTCATACCCAGAATAAGTGTCTATTCCAGCAAGGACAAAACGCTATCCTTTCCATCATAGAAGTGGTTGGATGTAGTCAACCTGCCACCAAGTCACTGGTTGGTCTCCTTGAATGCTACCATACCGGGGGCTCAGTGTTGGTCTTTGCTACTGGCAGATTAAGCACCCAATAGCAGCCATAGCCAGATAAACCTTTGTTGGGCCCATGCATCCCTGCCACCATGGCCATTTTGTTCATAGGCTCATTGGGCAATGACAAGGATGGCTGAGGAAAGATGTTGGTCACTATCCACAGAACGGGTCAGCTTATCAATTTTGATTATTAAAGCCATCCTCCAATGAGGTCACCTTCTGATGAGCATTAACATGAGACACAAATATCCTTATATCCTTTGCCCACTCAGAGAGGTCTATTCACATGCATCTCTCCCAAATGTCTTTCTCATCAATTTTCCAATTGTGTTCTTTCCAAGCCCCAGACCATCCAGCCAAACCATTGGCCACAGCCCATGAATCAGTGTACAGCTGCACGTCTGGCCATTTTTCCTTCCAGGCAAAGTGCACAACTATGTGTACTGCCTGAAGTTCTGCTCATTATGAAAACTTCCCTTCACCACAGTCCTTCAGAGTTGTCCCAGAAACAGGCTGGAATGCTGCAGCTGTCCACTTCTGGGAGGTGCCTGCATAATGTGCTGAGCCATCTGTGAACCAGTCAGTTGATCATAGGGCACCCTCCCCCCATGATGCCATAGATGCACACTTGGGAGCAGAAGGCATTGTAACAGGAGTAGCAACCATAGGCATTTGAGCAACTTCCTCATGCAACCTATGTGTGCCCTCAGGGCCTCCTCGACCCAATCATGTCTGTACCACTTCCACTTGATGATGGACTGTTGCTGTGCCCAGCCAACTTTATGGCCTTGTGGGTCAGATAACACCCAGTTCATAATGGGCAGCTCAGGTCACATAGTAACTTGATGGCCCATAGTCAAGTGTTCAGTTTCCAATAAGGCCCAATAGCAGGCCAAGACCTGTCTCTCTAAGGGAGAATAATTGTCTACAGATGATAACAGGGCCTTACTCCAAAATCCCAAAGGCTTCCTCTGTGATTCACCTATGGGCCTGCCAAAGACTCAAGACAGCATCCCTATCAGCCACTGACACCTCAAGTACCATTGGATCTGCTGGATCATATGGCCCAAGTGGTAGAGCAGCCTGGACCTGTTGAAGAGCCTCCTCTTGTTCTGGGCCCCACTGAAAACTAGCAAATTTCTGAGTCACTTTATGGAATGAAGCAACACACTCAAGTGAGGAATGTGTTGCCTCTAAAATCCAAATAGGCCCACTAGACATTGTGCTTCTTTCTTAGTGGTAGGAGGGGCCAGGTACAACAACTTATCCTTCACCTTAGACAGAATATCCCTGCACGCCCCACACTACTAAACACCTAGAAATTTCACTGAGGTGGAAGGTCCCTGAATCTTGGATGGATTTATTTCCCATCCCCTCATTTGCATATGCTGTACCAGCAACTCCAGAGTGGTTGCCACCTCCTGTTCATTTGAACCAATCATCATAATATCAATATAATGAACAAATATGACACCTTGTTGAAGAGACAAGCGATCAAGATCCCTGTGAACTAAGCAAAATGATGACACAGGGCTAGAGAGTTAATATAACCTTGAAGTAAAACAGTAAAGGTGGCCGGGCGTGGTGGTGCAAGCCTTTAATCCCAGCACTCGGGAGGCAGAGGTAGGAGGATTGCCATGAGTTCAAGACCACCCTGAGACTACATAGTGAATTCCAGGTCAGCCTGGGCTAGAGTGAGACCCTACTTCAAAAAACAAACAAAAAAAGAAACAAAAAAGACAATAAAGGTATACTGCTGACCTTGCCAGCTGAAAGCAAATTGCTTCTGGTGGTCCTTATGAACTGGTATGGAGAAGAAAGCATTCACAAGATCAATAGCTGCATACCAGGTACCAGGAGATGTGTTAATCTGCTCGAGTAAAGAAACCACATCAGGGACAGCAGCTGCGATTGGAGTCACCACTTAATTAAATTTCCAATAATACACCATCATCCTCCAGGATCCGTCTGTCTTCTGAACAGGCCAAATTGGAGAGTTAAAGGGAGACGTGATGGAAACCACCACCCCTGCATCCTTCAAGTCCTTCATAGTGGCATTAATTTTTGCAATCCCTCTAGGGATACGCTACTGCTTTTGGTTCACTAGTTTCCCTGGCAATGGGAGCTCCAATGGTTTCCATTTGGCCTTTCTGACCATAATAGCCCTCACTCCACAAGTTAGGGAGCCAATGTGGGGGTTGTTCCAACTCCTAAGGATATCTATTCCAATTGTGCATTCTGGGACCAGGGAAATAACCTCCAGATGAGTTCAGGGACCCACTGGACCCACTGTTAGTAAAACATTTGCCAAGATTCCATTGATCACCCGACCTCTGTAAGCACCTACATTAACTGAGGGCTATGGTGCTATTTGGGGTCCCCTGGAGAATCAGTGTTAATTCAGAGCCAGTGTCTAATAGGTCCCAAAAGGTCTGATTATTTCCTTTTCCCCAGTGTACAGTTAAAGTTACCCTAGTCCCTCTGAGGAAGGATAGGACTAAGCTTAACATTGAAACATTTGGGGGTTGCAGGAGGGTCCTTCCTTAAGGGGACCTGGCCACCCCTTCATTCAAGGGGCTCTGGATCTATAAACTGGCTCAAGTCCAGAAAATGGTTAAGAGGCTTTGATTCTCTGTTACTGCATTGCACAGCAGCCTTTCGTTCCTTTGCTCTGGAACTTTTCTGCATGTACAGATCAAACAGGAACTTAGTAGGCTTCTTATCTATTTCACTTCTGGGAACATCATGATTCATCAGCCAATACCATCATGAGCATTGTTCTGCCTATGCTATCTATTACGGTAAACATGCTCACCTCGTCTTTGGCGATTCAGTGCTGCCACTTGGCTCCTGTCACTCCGAGATCCAGCTAGACCCAGTGCATCTAATTCACTTAATGCAGCAACTGCAGCTCCCAGCTTGATGTCATCTTTACATATAACAGCAACTACTGGGAACTTTAAGTGTGCTGGAGCACCCTCACAAATCTGTTTCTTATAGTCTTAATGAAGGGCACATCTTCTGGACACACCCCCCCCCCCCCCCCGTTGTGGGGACAAATAGGAGTTTAAGACAAATCCACTCCAGCATTCCAAGTTCTCTAAACCTGTCTTATTTTTATTATTACCATGAAAAGTGAACAGATGTTAAAACTTCACTTACTTAATTTTGGGAGAACAAATCTTACCATGAACATACAGCATACTGACATTCATTGAGAACTGCTTATTTTATACATAAGTTCACGCATCCTTTGCCTTTTAGAACAACTTTATGAAACAAACTAGGAAGCATTCTTAATCATGTTCTACATATAAGTGAACCAAGGAACAGAAAGATTGTTTTTTAATTGGCAGATAAAAATTGTACACGTAGATGTACAACATGTTTTAAAGTATACACATTATGGAATAGCTGAGTTGAGCTAATATCCATTGCCTTACATCTTGGACTTTTTGCAGAGTGACTCCCTTGCCACAGGAATATCATTGGTACATATGTCAGTTTCTCTTCTCAGCTCTGCAACAAATACCTGACAGCAGCCACTTAAGAGAAGTTTGTTTTATCTTAGTTCATAGCTCCAGGAGACACAGTTCATGATGGCAGCAGGAACACGAAGCATCTGCTTGCATTGGTCACGTGGTCAGGAAACAGAGAGTAGTGAAGGCTGGTGCTCAGGCAGCTTTCTCTTTTTTGTATAGTCCAGAACCTCTAGTCATGGAATGGCACCATCCATAGTTATGGTGTGTCTTCTCACCTCAGTTACCCTAATCTCCAAAGTCTCTGACAGACATGCCCCCAGAGATTTGTTTCCATGGCAATTCTAAATCCTGTCACATTGACAAATTAATCATCACAGCACATAAATAGTAACTTAACAGTTCCTAATAAAGAATTTTTAATAATTTCTAAAACTATGGGGTTAAAAAACATTTTTCATAAGTTTACTAAAGTCAATTTTATTGAATTTTGGAGTTATACTACTTAGATTTTTAAAAATAATTATAGTAGTTGTGGTTTAATAGCTAGATAGACCAAAGACACATTATATATATAACTGCTCTTTTTAAGTTATATTGAAATATATCCCTGTTACAAATGAGAAACTAGTACCCAGGGTAAATTAATTTGGAGGTGGAGAGCCCTACAGCAAATAAGTGATGAAAGTGAGTTCTCACTAAACTCACTGTCAGCACCTTCACTTGTTTCCCTGCTCCCTACTGGATCTGCAGAATTCTTCCCATGAACCTGGAAAGAGGAATAATCATCTTCTAGTAAAACACCAGATCCAGTAATTTCTTACTTTTCTTAACTTTGACTTTTAGCTCTTCTTCTTTTAATGTTATTTCTTACATTGTCATACATATATTACATTTTGTTCATGCATCCCCCACAGTACCCTCCTGTATACCTCCAGTCTTACTATACTCCTCATCACTTGTGCCATGGAAGAAAATGACTTTCCTTATAGCTCATTAGGCAGGGAGGGGAGGAGAATGGTCTCCAAGCCCTACCATATCTATAACAGAATGTTAAATAGTCCCATCATGTGCAAGTAAACACATCTAATGTGAGTTCACAGTATGCAGTGGCTATGCAGTGGCCCTGTCGGGTCCAGTCACCATATTTCCATCATGCTTTGCTCCACCCAGCTCTCACATTCTTCTCATCCCTTCTTCCACAGTCTTCCCTTAGCTCTGGAGGGGATGACAGATGTCTCATTTAGGACCACTCCTCAGCCACTTTTATCACCTGACCAGTTATGGTTTTCTGCATTGACTGCTTCCTACTACCGAAAGGAAAACAAAACAAAAAAAGCTTTTCTGATGAGAGATAAGAGCAGAACTGATCTATGGATATGACGATAAATAATTAAAGGACTGTTTGGCAACACGTCTACTTAGCAATTTAGCAACAGCAGGTTTTCCTAGGGCCTGCATTCTCCCCAGCCATGGACTTTTGAGCATGTATTCCCTCCTGTGGAGCAGGCTTGCTCCAATGAAGTCCTAGAGCTTCATGCCACTGTTGCACTGGTGGAATGCAGGATGCACTGCTAGGTGGTACTGCTGATGACTTTTCTCTGCAGCAGTCTGCACAGCACCTTCCAGCACTGTGTAAAGTAGCCTCCAGGAAGGACGTTTCACTTCAGTTGCAGTGTGTCTATGTCCTGCACCAATTGGGTGTGGTCTTACCCTTAAAAGAGTCATGACAACAGCCTATATCAATTTTGGGGCCTCAGAGGCTTTCCTGAACAACAACTTATTGGGAGATATCCCGTGCCCGATACTGATAAGTTTGATGTATTGTTTGGTATTTTGTTTGCTAGCCCATGGATACTAGTAACACATTATCCCTCTGCATAGAGTACCTCTATTCATTCTATTATTATTGTTCCTAGTCATATTTTTTGTCGTTTACTAAATAGTAGTTTTCTTGTGGCTATTTTATATCTGCTAAGTTTTTGTTAGTCCTCTCCCAAACCCTTCTTTACACCCATTTGCCCACCCTCCTCCTACTTAAACCTTTCCAACCTTTTGTAGACAGCTTCATGTTGTTAGGATGAAAGTGACACAGTTTATGGGAGGAAGGAATTGATTTCAAGCTTACAGATCCGAGGGGAGTTTCATCCATGGCAGAAGAAGCTGCTTCCAATACATCCAAGCAGATAGAAACCATCACCAGCCAGCAAACACCAAAAGCAGCAAGCAGCAGGGACCCCCAGAGCTCGTAACTTTTTTGCATACCTTTGGGCTGGAATTCAGGTCTGCCCCCAATGATACCTTAGGGCTAGAGATCCAATGTAAAAGTTGTAATGAAACAGCTGAGCCTATGGGGGAATACATTCAAACTACCACACAACTCTAGTATCCCCTATACTTGTGTTCCACTATCTTTTCCCCATAAAACCTCTTGCCTCCCAACACTCAGACCTTTCCTAACTCCCTGGTCTGGAGACATTCCAAGCTGTACTTAGGAGTCTGGAGATTCGAAGCTGGTATCCACATATGAGGGAGAATGTGCAGGAGTTCTCCTCCTAGAATAGCTTACTTTGAAATCTACATATCCAGGAGTAACTGTTCCTGTTTCCCAGATCTTATAGCCTGTGAGTAGCCTTCAGGGCTTCAGTTGGAGAGCCCCCTGACTTATACAGCTTTATTTCTAGAAACTGAATTTATCATCCCACTCTCTTACTGTCATTGGCAGTTGCTATTTTCTCTCTCCACAAAAGATAGACATTGGAATTGTCTTTAGCCTAGGTTTGTCTGTCTCTCTGTCTCTCTTTTGAGGTAGGGTCTCATTCTAGCCTAAGCTGACCTGGGATTCACTATGTAGTCTCAGGGTGGCCTCCCTACCTCTTCTTCTCAAGTGTTGGGATTAAAAGTGTGCGCCACCAAACCTGGCTTGGTCTGGGTCTCTTAATTCTTAGTGAGAACACTTGATTCCATCATATTACCTTGTATCATTGATAGCTTGTCTTTCATATGTTATACCTGCTTAATTAAAATAAGTGCCTGTTTGAATGACAATAACTATAATAATATATCTCTATAAAAGATTTTATGTCAGTAATTAATGAATGGTCAAATGTGTTATTATTGCTTGGAGCAATGTCAGGAATATCTGTTATGCAAAGTGGGGAAAAAAGAATCAAAGTAGCAACTGGCTGTCTGCTTGCAGATATCTACCCACTGGAGAGCTTCCACTGTGATAGTTCCCCACCATCCCAACACCTGGCATGAAATACACAGAAGGCAACTTAATAATACTATTAATATTTAGTAGTTAATAGTTTTTAATATTAAAATATTCAGAGATAATAATTATATTTGTATTTATTCAAGAAATCTTAAGATATTTAAATATTCATGTCAGGAAGTTAGTTCCTCAAATAGAAGTATATCTAAGAATGGTAGTTATCTCTTTTGACATGTAGATATAGGTGATTAACAAATCAAAAATAAATAGCACAACTCATACTTGAGATTTTCTGACAGATTCTTTTTGTACTTTGAAAATCATCAGAATTCTGTTAAATATAAGTTAATAAAGTAACTATAGACATGATTCCTGCGACTTCTTTAATTGTTTCAGAATATGGCATTTCAGGCTGAACAAAAAATAAAAGCAGATATTTTACGGAGCTTGAGTACTGAACAGCTATTCCGGTTATTGTCAGATTCAGATTTGAATGTGCTGATGAAGACTTTGGGGCTTCTCAGAAATCTACTCTCTACTCGGCCAGTAAGTAAAATCACCCAAGCTTCCAAATTAGCTAGCCCTGCATGTGTATTGCTCAGCATCTCCCTATGAGAGTGATTCAAATGCTACCTACCCTTTCCCAGAAAAACACAAGGAGTTGATGTGTAGGCCTGTCACTTGCACAAATGTTCTAGAAGCTCTTTTAATACATAGCCTGCACCTGCCATTCCCGCATGGCCTGTCTGGTGTCCCACTCCTCCCTTGGTGCTAGATTTGTGTCTGCCTTGATTGGTCACTTTATTCTTACCTGGTTTGCTAGCCAGGGTGGGTTTCTCAGCTGCCAGCACTGCTTGTCTCTGAGGTCTCTGCTTGTACCCTTTAAAGAATTCTTCAACAGACATTCAACAGACAGCCTCCATCTCCTGCTCACATCTGCAGGGCTGACCTCAGAAGGTGCCCTTATGAGGAGCAGTGGACATTGCCAAGTAGGAGAGGCTGAGTCTTGGCTGCTGGGTTGCTCTGGTTGTTCTTTAGTATCCCCTGAGCCATCCGTGTCAGTGGCTTCAGGTAGACGAAGAAAGATGGGGGCTCCCTTTCTCTCTTCTTTGTTGTTCTGTTGAATCGTCTTTATTCATTTGTGCCCCAAGATGGTAAACCGACACTGTATTCTCTATGTCTCTGGCTCCACCATCCAATTTGTGTTTCTTTTAAGACCTTTGGGCTTGATCTTCCCCAGTGATTTTAGTTTGGTATTTTATTGGGCTTTGTGCTTTCTTCATGGTCAACTCACTCAGTATATATGTATTATAGTCTTCAACATATAATGAAAATGGCTTTGGAATCTAGTTCCATATACTGTGGTGTTCTGCTTGAAGAAACTATATCATGTTATTTAACTTTGAGAAGCCTTCTATAAGTCAAATGTGGTGGTGCATACCTGTAATCCCAGCACAGGAATGAAGTGGAGGCAGGAGGATTAGGAATTCAAGGTCATTTTCAGATACATGAGACCCTGTCTCAAAAACAAAAAAGGAGCCTACTATAGTTTTTTCTTTGCTTCCTGAATGATAACTGGATTTTTCCATTGTTTTACAGCATATAGATAAAATAATGAGTACTCATGGAAAGCAGATAATGCAAGCTGTCACCCTCATCCTGGAAGGGGAGCATAACATTGAAGTCAAGGAGCAGGTATGTGTTTCCCGAATAGCTTCTAACTGTGCAGACAATCTCTTGAAAGTTCCTTCTGCAAAAGACAGGTGTGGAGATGGCACATGTTTGCAGACCAGAAGAAAACTCATCCACCACTCGGTAAGTGTGTCGGTGGTTCTCCCTGGAATAGAGGAAACATGACCAGAATCCTTGGTCTTGTTTTTTGTGTCACCCACTGTTTGGCCTGTCTCTCTTTACCCGAACATCATGAAATTAAGACTTTCTTTGGGATTAGCTATTTTTTGTTTTCTACCACTGTGCTTTGAACTTAAATTTCTGCAACTCCTTGATTTATTCTTTATCCTGGAGATAGTTTCATTTTCCTTACCGCTTTAAAAATTTTTTTTGTTTATTTGAGAAACAGAGTGAGTATGGACACACTAGGACCATTGTAAATGAACTCCGCAGGCATGTGTCATTTAATGCATCTGACTTTATGTGGGTACTGGGGACTTGAACCTGCACCTTTAACTGCCGAGCCATCTCTCCAGCTCAGTTTCTTTAATTTTTAGACACTTTCTGTTATTTGTCATTATTCCAAGCCCTCACTTTCTGTGGGAGTTCTGTAAGACAAGTTTAGCGGAGTGCATACAACTACATAAAAGTACGACAGCATCATTTATCAGAGAGCCAGTTGGGAATCATTTTTTATATTTTATGGATTTATCGTTGGAGTTTCAATGTTGTGTCCATTCTATTTTACCAGAAATAAAGGTCACCTGCAAATTTAGCATCTTAACACAGACTCTGAATACTGGTAATGTTAAATTTTCTGGCATAAGTGTTGGCTACATGTTTCACTTTCAAAATTTATTGAACTGCACTATGCATATGTACATGTATATAGGATGGATTGACAGACAGACAGACCAACAGATGATAGATGTCTATATTCATGACAGAAATTTGTCCAAATCATTATGGAGCCTTGAGACTCAGCAAATCCAATAGCAGGATCCATGCTCCTGGTCATTGTGTTCCTGAGAGCAGTTCAACAGCTTCTGATGAGTGTTCCAAGTGAAGATAGGTAGGACTTAGGAGCTGAGGTTGAAATTATGAGTAGAAAATGTAATAAACTTGATAAATTCGTTTTTTGACAGTCATTTTAAAATTAATATCTTAGTGATTTATTTTAAGCTTCAATGATGAACTTTATGAACAAAAATGTAACACAGAAAAGTGTGATCTAAATATGACAAGAAGTAGTTGAAATGAGATTCATTAGTGGGACCCAACAGTGAAGAACTACACCATTGAAAAGAAACCTGTACTTGGAGAGCAGAGCAATATACTTTGTCTATCACCTCACCTGGATAGATTTCTACCAACCTGAAAAGAAAAAGGCCACAAAGCCAGACAAGATTTGGATGAAGGCAAAAGTCCCAACTGTGGTTTTACAAAAGATACTCGCTCATATAGATGATGGAGATAATCCAGAAGTAGGTGTGAATGAAAGCTTTAAAGTACTTACTTATTAGCTGGAAGTTTAATCCTTCCCCAAACATCTATTTTATATTGGGGTATGAATGAAGTATATGACGTAATACATTTTTACATATGTATATAGCTATGAAACTATACCACAATCAAGGCAGTGAACATGTCTATCGTTGCCCTTAAATTGGGAACAAGACAGGCATGCCCATTCTTACCAGTTGTCGTAGTCACTGGGATGAATTTCCAAACCAGGCACAATTTGGGGGAGAAAAGTATTTATTGGAACTATCAGATCCAGGGGAAATTAAGGAAAGGCTGGCCCCCCTTTCACAGATCCAAGCAAAGACAGAGACCCCACCATCATCAGCACCTCAAGCAAGCAAGCACATTCCAAACTGGCAAACAAGGAACTCCAGGCTTGAGTTCAGACTGCTTTTTGCATATGCAAAGCTAGAATTCTAGATCCACTCCAGAAACATCTTAGGGCTGAACCCTAGGATCTGGCCAAGGTGACACACCTCCTCCAGCCAGAACTGGCTGCAGACAATTAACAATTTAATAAACACAATTATAATAAATTATATTGGGGGACATTATTCAAACTACCACACTAGTCCTAGTCATCATCATGTCGGAATTCCTACAAAGTGCAATAAAGAGAGAAAAATAAATGAGACAAACAGATGGGAAAAGAAAAAACAAAGCTACTTATATCCAACCGTGAATGTATGGAAAATGTCATGGATTTAAAAAAAAAATCTAGTACTAAGTTAAGCAAGGTAGAAGTTGTCTCCTTACACAGCATGTATCGGGTATTTTCTTGTTATTGAGACAAAATCGCCAACCAGAAAAGACTTAAGATTGGAAAGGGTTTCTTTTTGACTTACAGTTTCAAGGGAAGTCCATTATGGTGAGGAAATCATGGCAAGAACCGGAAGCCAGTGTCATGTTGTCACACTTCTAGGAAAGTAATAAGAAAGTGTTGCAGTGATCTTCTTGTTGCTGGCATAAAACACGTGACCAGAGCAGCTTATGGAAGGAAAGGGTTTATATCAACTTATAGTCTTGAAGGGAAGCTTCATCACGCCAGGGAAAGCATGGCAGAGCTACAACTGACCACATTTTGTCAGAGCAGCAGGAGAGGATGTAATCTGAGTGAGCCAGTGGGGCTAGACTAATAAACCTCAAGGTCCACCCTGCCTCCTTTCGCAAGGCTCCACCTCCCAGAAGCTCCACCAGCTGGGGATCAAGTATGAAGCTTAATCACATGAAGCTGTTGGGGGACATTTTACATTCAGATAACCACAGAGATGAATGCTAGAGCTTGGTTGGCTGTTTTTCTCCTATTTATACAGCACAGTACCCCAGCCCATGGAGTGGCACCTCCCATAGTCAGGGTGGATCTTCCTGCCTCACTTAATCTAATCTAGAAAATCATTAACAGGCAAGCCAAGAGATTCATTTTTACTGATTCTAAATCTTGACAAGTTGACAACCAGAGATTAACTATCACACATTGAATAATCGGTAATGTTAAATACTAAAACAAAACAAAAAACCCTGGAAAAAAACCCACCAGTGTCATTCACTATAGCTTGAGACAAAATAAAATACTTAGGTATGAATTTCATAAGGATCTGCATACTAAGTTCAGACCACTGTCATAAAAAAAACTACAAGACCCAAGTAAACAGAAATATGTATGCATATAATGTAAAAATGTCGGAGCCAGGTCTGGGGGTACATGCCTTTAATCCCAGCACTTGGGAGGCAGAGGTAGGAGGATTGAGGTGAGTTAAGTATGTCAGTTCCACCTAAGTTATTTATATTTTTTACCTGATCCTAGGCATAATTTTACGAATATTAGTAAAGATGCAAGTCTGAAATTTTGTCTTTACATAATTTCTAATATCTTTGGAAAATCAAAGTAGAAGAGCCATTGCATACTGTCATTGTGTCTGTACTAGTGAGTCTGGTGTGGCCAGCTCTGGATTGTACAAATTATGAGAAAGTAAGGAGGGGGACTGTATTCAGTAGCCCTGTCCTGTTGTTCAGTTGGGCTTTGAGTATGGGTAGAGGAGCCATCACTCGCATGGTTCTGATGTCATCAGTTTGGATCCCTTAAAACCAATTTCCTATCAACTCCTTCTCAAACCCCTGTGAATTACACCTTTCATGCTCATATCTATTCTATTTCATCATAGGTTCTTTCCTACATAAGCTAAAAGGGCAGATTCAAGCTGGGCATGGTGGTATATACCTGTAATCCCAGCACTGGGGAGGTTGTGGCAGGAAGATTTTTGCAAGACCAAGATGCATAGCAAAACTTTGTCTCAAAACAACAGTCCAGATCCAAATTGCTGTTAAGTTTTCCACATACTGACATCCTCAGATCATCTCTGTCCTGCTTCTGGCAGGGCATCCTCTCCTCGTCATGATCTTAGCTGCCCTGTGATATCTACTTCCCCAATACCTGCTGAGGCCTTGCATTATAAATTGCAGTTTCTGTCTCTTGTATCCCAGAGGGAGCCTTCTCTGGTTCACGCTTCAGATCTTACTCCCTAGTAACCTCATTACTGCTGTGTGTTCATCTTGGCATTTGAGGACGTGAGCCTGAATAAGAAAATGATCTCTTCATAAGCTTAATTCACTGAGTCCTCCAATGGTTAAGTTTGGAGGAAACTGAGTCTGTGCTTCATCTTCACCTCTCCTTCCTGTCTTTGATTCCTGACTATGCTTCAGGACTCTGTCTTGCTTCCTCCAAGATGCTTCCCTTGGCTCTTACAGTACACCCAGCAAGTGCTCTGCTTTGTGCTTTCTTGGTTCTCCTTGCACTTTAGGAGAATGCAACTGTTGATGTAACAATGTCAAAGTCAAGGTGTATGTCTTCCTCCTGACTCACCCCATGTCATGCAGAGAGCAGCCCTGTGGCAGGTAAATGTGCTCTGTAAATATTTGTCGCGTTCCCATTCCTGCCATGTCCTTTCACCTTTATCTGAATCCTGATTATTAAAATGGAGAACACTCCGTCATTGAGCAGAAACTCCAGTTGCCAGAATAGTGATTATCCTCAGGATGGACGCTCCTGCCACCTGGGACAGACACCCTCCAGCGTCACCATCAAGGCTAAGCTCCTTTATACATTCTTCTATTTCTTTTTTTTCCAATTGCAAAACAATTTATAGGATAAAGAGATCTTAAAACCTGTGTGTGTATATGCATGTGTTATTTTTTTTTCACTTTTTTTTTTTAATGGCTAAACCATTTTATTAGACTTTTAGGCAACCAGGGCTGAAGGCATCAACGGAATCTTCATCCTTCACAGGGCTGACCTGCATGCTCTCTGAATCGCTGAAAGCCACTCTCTTTTTTGTTGTTAATATTTTTATTATCCATAATTAGATACATTGTATGAGCAAATATGATGGTATCCCTATTTCCCTCCTCTCTGTCCCCAGCTCACTGGGGGCCCTCCTTGGTGGGCATACTGGATCAGTCCATGGGGTCGGGGTTATGATTAGCACAACAGGTAGCCTGGTCTCCCCCCCCCCCCTTGATGTGTTGTTGAGGGAGAGGTTTGAAAAAGTCAACATGTCTATTGCACATGGGCGTGTAGCTGGTAGACAGGGTCTAGGCTTCACCCAGAAAGTCATGAGCTTGGAAGCAAGTAACAGTGGGGGCCTGGGGAAGGGAGGGGAATTGAAACTTCAATGAAGGCTCTGTTAGGGTACATCTTTGAAGAAACCTATGGGTTAGTTACAATTGCTTCTTTTAGAAGTGATCTTTAAATTTATTATTAGTAGTAGCAGCAGTAGTGATGCCAGGGCCTTTTACATGCTCTTCCCGAGGGCCTTTTACATGCTAGGTATGCACTCTACCACTGACTACACCTCCCAACCCAGAAATGGAAATTTTAAGAAAAAAGATCATATTTTCTCATTGACTTCTGTAATGGTGTGACCTATACAACTCATCTCTGACTTACCATAGCCCAATAAGGAAACTGAGTTCTTGTTTGTGTGGGTGTGGTTTCTGTGAGAAGTCAGGGCACTCATAATGAAACCTGTGAGAATCCATGTGCCTTCAGGTGAGAAATTGCCCAGGCTCCTAAGGAAGTTAATTTTGGGACTCTCAGCTTTCTTGATCACCAGTGTTTCTTCTTTTCCAGACACTGTGCATCTTAGCTAACATAGCAGATGGGACAACAGCAAAAGAACTTATTATGACCAATGATGATATCCTGCAAAAAATCAAATATTACATGGTAAGTCTTTGTCCTCCTTCACTGCATAATTACCTCAAAACAAGTTGTGCAAAAGAAGGTGAATAACAAACTACTACAGATTCCAAGAGCTTTCTTCTATCATAAAGGAAAAAAAAATTCCTTGACACTTACTCTATTGGTAATATTAGCCCTGCTGCCCTACTTTTTACTTATCACCGGCTGACTGCTTTCCTCTTATGAAGACCTGAGCTCTTGGCTGTCTCAGCTGTCTCTCCGGGCCCTCAGCTACTGTCATTCCTTTCGGGCTTCAGTCCTGTGGTAGATGAACCCTTTAGTTGCCCAGCACCTTAGTTCTTTGAGCCATTTGCTTCCAAGCACAGCCTGTCACCTACTACTTTGGTCACACTCTGTGTCTTGTCATCCCCAGAAACTGCCAGTTGCCCAGATCTGGAGATTAAGAGGTGGGATGCTCTGGCCTCTTTTCATTTTGTCAGTATCTCCTAGCAGATCTATCTTCTCTGCCTGACAACTGATACTTAACTGTTACAGAGAAAGGCACAAGACCACACTGAGCTGACCCAAATGGGCACTCAGTCTGTCTTGTATTCTTCAGTGATTTTCTAGTAAGCTAATTCTCCCATTCTCCATAGGATAGGTTCTACCCTCTCCTCATTCTTTCCAGCTTCCCTGTTCACTCCTTGTCGCTCTTCATGATGGCCTTAGTTCTTTGTAAGCGTCTCCTTGGAATAAATCCCCCTGTATGATGACCTGGAAAATAGAGTGTGACATGACCCATCTGTACCCCTAATGCATTTCAGTCTTTCTGTTCCCTATGCTTGTCTCTCTCAGCTCATAAATAAAGCCATTCTCTTTCCTGTCTCGGGTCCTGTATCCACTGGGCTTCTCTAGCTGGGACACTTATTCCTGCTCCCTCCCTTCTCACCATTTCTATCTCAGCTGAGCTTCATCTCTGCACTCTCACCTATGGAGGGTGTTAGAACACTGTGTCTTCCTTCAAAGCATTTCAGCCAGTTGCAGTAATACACCTTTGTGTACATACTCAATGTCTCTGTCAAAATATAATCTCCATGAGAGCAAGACCATCAGCTTTGTGCACATTTTCACATCCACCACCTTTACAGTACCTGCCCTTACCTTTAGGCTCAGTAAACACTTGAATGAAAAGCTACTGCTTCGATGGGAAATTCTCTTACCTTCCATTACCACATAGTGTTTTGTCTTTAAAATGTTCCCTTGAGCTGGGGAGATTATTCAGTGGTCAAAGGGCAGTTGCTTGAAAAACCTACTGGCTTGGGTTTGATTCCCCAGTACTCACATAAAGCCAAATGCACAAAGTGGTTCATGTATCTGGAGTTCATTTGCATCATCAAGAGGTCCTTGTATGTCCATATTCATTCATTCATTCATTCACATTCTCTCTCTTTCAAATAACTAAATAAAAAGCTGGGCATAGTGGCTCACACCTTTAATCCCAGCACTCCGGAGGTAGAGGTAGGAGTATTGCAGTGAGTTTGAGGCTACCCTGAGACTTCATAGTGAATTCCAGGTCAGCCTGGGCTAGAGTGAGACCCCACATTGAAACAACAAATGATATATATGTTTCCTGATCAGTGGTAGAGCATTTCCTAATGCACAAGCCCCTAGGCTTAACCTCCAACACTGGAAGAAAAAGAAAGTTTCCCTTAACCTCCCATAGTCATTGAGCCATCAAGGTATAACCATTCTCTACTGCTGTTCAAAATCCTAGTTTTTTTTTTTAAACCTTTTGTACATATTAGCTTCTTCCTACCTCTAAATTTATTCTAATCTTCATCCCATCACTCAATTTAAGCTGTTCTAGTTAGGGTCACCAGTCAATTCAAAAGATATGCTCTCTTGTATTCCCCACTTAATCAGACTTCAACACTCCTGGAAGCATCCCTTCCTTCTATAGCACCATACCTTCTTTCTTGCACCTAATACGTCTCCCTTCACCCTCTAACCAAGTGCTCGAATTGTAGGTGTGTGCCACCACGCCCATTCTTAATTCAGTGTACTCATGGATTAAAAATTAATTAAAGGGCTAGAGAGATGACTCACTGGTTAAAGGCACTTATTTGAAAAACGGAAAGCCTTCGCTTGGTTCCCCAGTACCCATGTAAAGTCAGGTAGTGCAGCTCTGGAGTCTGTTTACCATGGCAGGGGTCCTGGTGTGCCCCTTCATTCTTTCCCTCTTCCTTCCCTCCCCATCATACCCTCCCCCCTCTTTACAAATAAACAGGGAAAAAAAATTTTAAGACTATGATGCTCCTCACTCATAGTAGAGAGTTGCTCTAGCTTTTGGGATACTCTGATAGAAATGAGTAAATTCATTAGTCCAGAAGGTTCTGTAATTCTTATTTCCAACAAGTAGTTTCACAAAAGTAAACCATTTATAAATTATATGTGAAGGTCTAGTTGTTACAGAACTTCCTGACAATGTCTTTTCCTTCCCCCAGAGGAATTATTTGACCATTTGAATGAGATAACCAATAGCTTGAGGTTACTGCTGCTGGTGACTTGAAGGCATGGACAAAGTCAAGAGCACAGACTTGCCACGTGCCATGCTGCACCTGTGCCTCACAGTTTTGTTTGTTCTTCAAATTTGTTTTAGTGTCTCTTGGCAAGGCTTGTAGTTCTCGGGTTTGCCACATATCCCACCATTCACTGTTTTTAGCCCAGCCCTTACCCTCATTAATGTGAACTTTCTCACTCTTCAAGACCGTATATTATATAACCTTTGATTTAAATTTGTAGGCTCTTAGAATTACCTATGTAGATCACCAAAACTATGAAATGCAGTGAGGTTGCCTCCATTTTGATTTTTACTCCTTTTCTGTATCACTAGGGTCATTCACATGTCAAACTACAGCTTGCTGCTATGTTTTGTATATCAAATCTCATATGGAATGATGAGGAAGGTAAGAGATGGCTGAGGTTTGTTCTGGAAATTATGGGATGAGAATTTCACACAGGGAAGCCAGAAGTGCCTCTGAAGGTCCTGGGCAGAAGCCACATTGACCAGGAGCAGCTGGCCCTAAAACTCCATAGAGTCACCTTGGTATGAGAGTCAGTGGACACTAACCCTCACCCCCTCCAGCCAGCACAGCACAGGGATGATTCTAGGGACGAGGGTGAGAAGGAAGTAACAGTCCATGCCCTGGGGTAGAGCTGGTGAAGATGCTGAGATATGTTTGAAGGTAAGAAGAGAGTAATGGAAGGATGGGCCACAGTTAGGACTGTCCACAGTAGCATGATGGCAGAAGGGTGCATGGTGAGCTGGCAAAGCTGCTAGTTGGTAAGGAGCCATTTTAGGTGAAAGGTTCTCTACTTTGGCCAATTAAATCAGACTCTTTAGAGATGGGCTATGGAAATAGTGGGTTCTTATGGCTTCAGGTGGTTCCCTAGCAGCCAAGGCAGCAAACAGGCAGGAATACTGGTCTCAGTGCTGGTGGACTCTGTTAGACTCACCTGGGGAGATAGCTGGTTCGATGGGTAGATAGAGAAGGCCATGAATGAGGTCACTAGGCTCCTTAGTAGGGGCAAAACTCCGAGTTGAGGGGGTGGGGGATAGTGAACTCACACTTAGCAGTTGTGTTCAGGGCAAAGTGAATAGCAGAAGGAGGTGAAACTGTTCGTCCTATAGGCCTAGATGGCCAGGAGAATGAGCTCCAGGGAGACACATCAGGCTTCCAGGAGTTAAGCTCGATGGAAAACAGGATAATGTTACGGAATTGGGACTACCAGTTATGCTAACTGAGAGACTAGAAGGAGTACTGCAAGGAAAGAAGAGAGCAGAAAACAGTAGAAGGGGAGAAACAAGCCCTCTGGAGTAGGAAGAGCCTGGGCTGGCCAGGACTCCAGGTATATCCTAAAACAGTGGCCAAGTTGGGGCCCAGTGACAGAGGATCTTGTGTGAAGAATCTGACCTTGACCCTGTGGTCCATGGAAGAATTAGTCCAACAGCAGAACCCAGGATGGACTTGCAGGAAGAAGAGCCAAAGAGGAAGTCCAAGCATGATGGGTTCCAGCCACAGCAGGGAACAGAGGGTGGGAATGAAGGACTGGTAAGGCTTGGGAAGAGCAGCTCCCTGCGCCATGTTCCCAGTAACCAAGTAGCTTTAATCTTTCAGGTTCACAAGAACGCCAGGATAAATTACGAGACATGGGCATTGTAGATATTCTACACAAATTGAGTCAGTCGCCAGATTCAAACCTTTGTGACAAGTGAGTATCAACAAAAAGGGCCTTGCTCTGGGCTATCTGCAGTTGTTTTATAAAAGGTTTGAATTGCTGAGCAATTCACATGGCCAACCTTTTAAATTCTTTTTAGATTCATGGAGCCAACCTCAAAATAGTCAAACAATGCTTTCCTGTGCTCATAGCTTGCTCCGTGTTCCAGTGGCTTCTGTGTGTAACAATAGCAGGGAACATCAGCTTTCTTTCTTATTTTTTAAAAATATTTTTTATTTATTTGTAAGCAGAGAGACAGACCAGACAGAGAGAGAGAGAAAGAGAATGAATGGGTGTGCCAGGGCCTCTAGCCACTGCAAACAAACTCCAGAAGCATGTGCCACTCTGCATCAGCTTTATATGGGCACTGGGGAATCAAACTGGGGTCCTTAGGTTTTGCAGGCAAGTACCTTAACCGCTGAGTCATCTCTCCAGTCCTGGCTTTCGTTCTTTACACACGTGGGCTAGTTCAGTGATAAAGCTCTGCCTTTCTCAGCTTACCCCTACTCCCACTTCCCTGCCTACCCTAAGATGTAGCCATACTTGCCTGCTTAAAGTAGCACACCTTCATACATTTATGCATTGTCATCCTAGCCTCCTCCCCTTCAAACTCCGACTGCTAGATTTTTAAAAAATTACCTTCCTTCTGCTCAGTACCTTCACTGTTTTAGGCATTGGAGATACAAAAGTAAATAACTTGATGAAATCCTTGTTCTCCTGTAACTTAAATTCCAGCACAAAAGTCAGTAAGCAAAAAGATGTGTAATACAGTGTCAAGAGGTTGGACAGTAAGTAAAGTTTTCTCTAATCCTTTCCCCAGAGATCTGGTACATTGATGGTAGAGGAAGAGTCTTCCAGGCAGGGAGACCGGTAGTTCAAAGGCCCGAGTCAACAGTGGCTGTCACAGGCAGCAAGAGGAACAAGAGGAGCAGTGGGGCCTGGAGCGAGGTCAGGGTGGAAGGAGCACGTTTAGAAGGGCCTTGTGGGCTATGGCAAAGATTCACAGTTTAATAGGACATCATTGGAGAGCTCTGAACAGAGGAGACACTACTGATCTGGCAATTAGGGAAAGGATCATGTTGATATGGTTGGAGTGAGGCAGGGAGGCAACAGGCTCTTTCAGTAAGAGGTCCGTGGTATTGGTGAAAATATTGTGAAGTCATTGAATTCAGAATTTAATCTCAAGATAGAATCAACAACTTGTTTATGGACTTAATGTATGATTTTAAAGAGAGGGAAAGAAAATTGTATAGGTTTTAGCCTGAGCAGCTGCTGGCTAGGGGATATTGACATTTACCAAGATGGCGAGAATATGGGAGAACTTTGTTGGAAGTGAGTTCTTGTTTGGATGTGCCAGCCTTAGGAGACCTGCCCTATATACAAGAGATTGAGGCCTGGGGGTGGATGCAGTGTGCAGTCACCTAAGGAAAGTAATAGAGGGAGGTGAGAAGAATGCTGACGACCAAGAGCAGAGGAAGCTGAGAATGTTCCCTCGAAAGTTCTAGCAGCAACCACCGGGGCAGGCAGACACCCCAGTGCACAGGTGCCCTGAAAGCATGGGAAGGCAGTGGCTGTTCTTCCTTCAAAACTCATCAGGTGGTCACTTTCCCAAGTCTATACCCACGCCCTTCTCTGCTTCCACAGCACCAGCAGAACCTAGCACACTGCCTCAGCTCTTTGCCGCATCAGCAGTCAGTCACTGCGCTCCATGAAGCACCCAGAGCAGGCTAGGTTTCTGGCTCCCTGAATCTTACAATCCTATAGATGAGAGAAGATTGAAGAATCTTCTCAAAACCCAAGCTGCTGGTCAGATGAACATAGTATCGAAGGAAGGTCCAGCTGCAGGCTGGATTTGAGCTCAGGAAGTGGAACCTCTGCCTCCCTGTAAGGCACCCATTCTGGCTTCAATAGATTGGCTGAGAGCACAGTTGCTCGCTGTGGGGTCTTGCTCATACTCATCTGGAAGTGTAAACAATTCTACTTAAAACTAACTGCAGGACGATCTAGAATGCAGAGAGGCCTGTCAGCCATGGAATAGTTCTGGCCTACATTGTTTTAGACCATTCTGGTGATGTTTCTCCAAATTTATATGACACGCAAATTTTCAGTACTTGTCATGCTCATATTCCCATTCACTGGTAATGGTGGTGCATGTCTATCATCTCAGCACATAGGGCTGAGGTAAGGGGACTTTTGTGTTTGAGGCCAACATAGGCTGTAAATAGCATGTTGACCTACATAATTAGACATTGTCTTTAAAAAAAAGTATGAGCTGAGTCTGTTTAAGTAAAGTTGATCTAGCCTTCAAGATCATCCATCTGGAAAACTGTAATAAAAGGTACAGTCTGCAGCCCAAAATAATCATAGCCAGCTTCTGAATGAGAGTTGGAAGGGATTTGGCAGGGTGGTTTCTTTCTTTATTAGGGCAGTACAGGCTGGCCTAAAATTCACTGTGTAGCCTGAGCTAGCCTGGAATTTATGATCCTCCTGGATATGCTAAGATTACAGACATGCACCACCATTCTCAGCTGCATTTGCGGTTTTAGAAAGTAATACAGGACTTGAATAAGGCCCTCATGCATACATAATGACAACACAGTAAAGTCTGTCATCTAAAGAAGGTGCCTCTTGGGCTTCTTCTCTCTAAGTCTTTATGTTTCCTTGACTGCCAACACAATTGAGGTATTTGAAAGTCTTCCCTTGGGCTCAGGGGCCTTTAGGTTGTCAGGGTCCTGGGTCTCCCCTCTGCCAAAACTGCTCTTCTCAGCTTTTGGGATTTTTTTAGTCATGACCTTGCTCATTAGTGGGTACCTGTGGAATCATTAATAAGCTTGCTTCTGAAAATGCCATTGTAGAACTCGACTTGCTCATGTCCTGGCAACAGTCTGACTCTAGACCTTTCTATCGTGATTGTTTGAACATTTCATAACCTTCACTTTCATAGCTGCATGTTTGCAAGAACCCTCTTTAATCTGCCAGTTTTAAAAGTAACTTAAGATCAGGCATGGTAGCTTATGCAGAAAGTCAAGGCAGGAGGATCACTTCAAATTCAAAGCCCAGCCTGGGCTACACAGAGTGAGACCCTGCTTCAGAAAAAAATGAAAAATAAAACAGGCTGGGTATGGTGACACATACCTTTAATCCCAGCACTCAGGAGGCAGGGATAGGAAGATTTCTGTAAGTTTGAGGCCAGCCTGGGACTTCAAAGTTAGTTCCAGCTAGAGTAAGACCCTACCTTGAAAAAACAAAACAAACCAAAAAAAAAAAAAAAAAAAAAAGAAACAAGCAGTCAGAAATCCCTATAGATTATACTCATTACTTTACATAGAAATTGCTTTTGAGTCTAGCTGGGTCTACTTGGTACCAATTTTATCAGCTAATATTAACTGAAGATTTTAGACTTTTCTTCCTATAACCTGAGAGGGAGAGCATTTATAAAACTTGACTTCTAACTCTACAGTTGCATCCTCTTTAGACTCTACCAAACCGTCCTCCACAGTTGTGAGGCATTTGGGCGATGAGACAGCCTCATCCCACAGGCTCAGGGCCCCTTTCATGTGCCTCCTAAGTAGCACCACAGCACCCTTCTTTCCTGGGTCAGCTTTCTAGCACCTTAAGCATCCTTCCCTAATCTTGTGCATCAACACATAACAGTGAGAGAAGGTGAGACTTGCAGTCTATCACAAGTGTGTGCCAGTAACAAGGCAAAACTATAGACTCCACCATATCCACCAATCTGAGGATAAGAGCAGCTTTCTCAGAGCCCCAGAAAGGACGTAGCCAGAAGAGGTTTGAAGGGCCTGCTGATTGCTGCTCTCTTTCCTGTAAGGTAGGTGCTCAGCTGGGCTTTGGAGAACTACCTTTTTAATGTGCCCCACCCCTCACTACTGCCACTGAGCCATAAGGATTTTTTTGCCTCAATTAGAGTTCTGAGCTGATGGCTAACAGGAACTTTGTTATTTCAGGGCAAAGACGGCACTGCAGCAGTACCTGGCATGATGGGAGCATCCCTGGGCACCAGCGAGCATCCCACATCCTTGTCTTAAGGAAGTTCAGGAACTAGCCTCATTTGATTCCTTCTATTTGCACAAGTCACCTTGGACTGCAGGGAGCTGTTTTGCAAGAGCAATTTAGTAGGCTTAGAACTCAAATTCATCTTGAGAACTTTTTTCGGGGTAGTAATTTCCTCAGAGGACTGTTGTGTTTTGTTTTGTTTTTCTGAGCTACCTGGACTCTTTATTAGAACAATCATTTTCCTTTGGACCTACAATTTTTTGCCTATGCTGCAGCCACTTCGTGAGTGAGAATGAAGGGTGTGTGTGTGTGTGTGTGTGTGTGTGTGTGTACGTACGTGTACGTACGTGTACGTACGTGTACGTATGTGTACATGAGACAGAATGAATATATGTGTGAGTGAGGGATACCTCAGATTTTTCTTTTCTTGTGTGAAAATCTCTTTTCTACAGATTTTCCAGGGTTTAAGCATTGCTTGCTGTATAAAAAACTTTACTGAATTATATACAGTTTGAATGAAATGTTATTTTAAAAACAATTGTTTAGTGTTCCATAAAGGTTATGTTGAATTTTTGGTCAGATAAATATTTGTAAGTAAAAAAAATATATGCATTTCTGAACCTCAACTTACCTAGATTTTCTTTATAAAAAAAAAAAAAGAAAGAAAAAAAGTTGGCTACCGTTGGCCTGAAGAACAGGCATATCCATGGTGCTGTGCATGCTCGTAAGCTAGCATCTTACTGCCGTCAACAAGAGCAGGTACAAAAGCCTTTTCTCAGCCTAATTCAAGGAGTTCTGAGACTTCCAAGTCAGAAGGGCAAAGTAAGGTAACAGACTCATCCAGAGGTTTTTGGAACATCGAAGGGAGCTATAACTACTGGTAGTGAAAGCTCAGCTGTAACCTCAGTGGACTCCTTTTGAAGGAGCTGGGGACCAACAGCCCCCCAACTTCCCTCAGTCCTGTCACTGGTATGGCAATATCTCCAGGATTTAGAAACAGACCTGGAGCCTTACGTTCAAAGGAAAAGTAGGTCTCCATTCCCTGGAAACAAAGTCAGATTACTTTGCTTCCTGCAACTGCTTGTATCACTGTGAAACTAGAGTGTTGTACAAACATCTGTGGGCAGACAGGAACAGGCTATTCTAGGTAGCTCTCCATCTCTTAGCTATCTCAGCAAATGATGCGCAGTAGCTCAGGGGGTATCTTTTGTAAAATGAGCTCTAAGGTCTTCTGAATGAAGAAGCTACAAACACGTGAGGTTGAGAGAAGGGAGGGAAATCCTCCAAGCATGGCTGAAGATGACTTCTTTTTACAGTGAGGACTGCTTAGCCCTCCTACCTTTAGCCTGGCACCTGCTCCAACTTCTGAGGAGAACTTGGCAGTGGTTGTTCTCCGCTGTTTGAAGGTAGACCCAGTCTTCCTTTCCATTGTAGAAGGAGATCAGGTATGGCAGCCAGGACACGAGGTCTGTTTCAAAAGATTGTGGTAAGTGCATACCATTGATGGGGGCGCCATGCCCATCCACCAGCCACTCCTGATGGAGCTGCCCTGTCACCAACCTGCACCTTCCTCAGAAGACAATATAATTGATTGAAAATGAATGTTTTTTGAAATATGTTTGATGCAATGTTTCCTGTCCACACAACCATGCAAATGCAGAGACTTACACATTTTCATGTTTTCAGGTTGCTGATTTTCAAATCTGTCACAACAGGAACTTGGGGTTCTGTGCAGATATTGGAGTGCTAATATGAGAAAAACAGTTTAGAGAAAATCTAGTTTGTTGGGAATTAAGCCTTCTTTGAGGCTCACTCATTGTCATTTCTAGTGCTGAGAAAATACCCTCCATTAGCATTTGTAGCACCAACGCTACGGTGTTTGTATGAAAAGATAGCAGGTAAATATGAAGAAATCAATAATGCATTGCTGAGACAATCTTGACCCCCAAATAGCATTAGGAAGCAGAAAACCCAATGGAGTGACACTTTCACCCTTGTACCCTGTGGATAAGTCTTGCCTGTGGGCATCAACAGTGGTCACATAAAAAGTGCTTTATGATAATTAACTTTTCTGATTCAAACAAAGGGAAATGTATTTATTAAGACAAAGCTGTTTGCTGCTTTATGCAGGTGCAGTGTTGGCAAGGAAGTGGGAAGAATGGACATGGTCTTGTATCTACACCCAAGTTCTTAACTAAGCTTCTAGCTCTCTAATACTGCATTCTGTTTCTTCTTTTGTGCCCTGATTGTAACCCAAAATTTATGAACTAGAAAAGAATGTCCGATTTAATAAGTTGCATTTTTTTCCTTAAGCACTTTATTCAGAACAATACATGTTCTTCTGGTAGTGTTTGGATAATATGATTCTAACAGATGCTAATAAAAGCCAGAAACCCATGGCCAGTTCTGAAAAGGAGTCTGTTTTCCGAATGCCCGGAACACTAGGAAGCTGTGGAAGGTAATGTGCGCCAGCCTTTGATTCTTGGAAAAGGAAGGGCTAGGAAGTGGCTTCCATTGCAGAGTGGAGGTCAGCCTGCAGCAGTCTGAGGGTTCCTCTTTCTGGCTGCCTGAAGGGTGCCCACTGCCAGCCACCAACCCCTCTTCTTGGGTCCATACACCTTCACCACTACTACCCCCTGTCCCTCTGCAAGGGCACACAAGGTGCTCCTCACTTCCTCGCTGTGTGCTGCCTTCTTCCCAGTCTCTGAACCACACCGCACCTCCCAACTCAAGGCCTTACTAGAATAGAGAGCCTGTGGCCAATCGAGAACAGGGAGGTGGCTGGCAGGGAGGAATTCTAGTGGTAGACACTGAGGTGACCCAAGGTCAGTAGGAAGGTAAGGAGAGGAAGGGTCATTCCCCCCCCCCCACAAGTCTTGGTGGAGGGCAGGCAGAATGGGGTCCCAACATCATGCCCCTTGGTATAGAGTTGCTGCCCAATTCTGCCCCTTGCACTGACATTTCTCCATCACTGAGCAAAGAGGCACTTACTTGTTTCCCCAAAAGGGAAGTTTTGGACTAGGTCTGGCCTGAGAAATAGCTGAGGGAACCCCAAGGGCCAATTTCCCCATCAGTATTAGAGACCAGACTCCCGGCCCAGCATGGCCAGGCAGCCAGCCTCACTGAATTTATGCCAGAACTAGTCCTTAGAGTGGAGCCACCACTTTGACTCCTGAGACTGAATGAGTCTACCAAACTGTACTGTCCTCTGAAAGGGGGCCAGACATAGGCATTCTCAGGATCCCCTGCCAACGTCCTTTTCCTGTACCATGAGCCTGGCCCCGCAAAACTGAGCCCACATCCTCCCTGAGCCTCAGAGGTAGGAGGAAGGGGCATGCTGGCCATTCCCCTACACTGCATTCTCCCTGGCCAGCACTCCTCCTCCAAGCTCCTTCCCAGGAAAGATTGGAACTCTATCACTAACACACCTCCTCAAGTTTCTCCACATGCTTTCCCCTTCTCTCCCTTGCTTTCAGAGGATCTGGTTGTCCCATCTCTTCTCTTGCCTGGGATGGGAGACCATTGGTCTCCTGGCATCTGCAGAGATGAGGTGGCTGACAGTGCACAGCCTCCTTCAAATAGCTCGTCCAAGGCTGCACTCAACACCTACCGTATGGAAACTCAGCTGCAGGTTGTCTGCCAGTCCTGCCATGGGTTCCTGGGCTTTGAAATAGTGGTCCTACTTCCCTGAGAACTGAGCCCCCAGTTTCATGAAAGACCCCAGGGAAGATCCTGAGGACATCACAGGCATAGGCCTCTCCATCTAGAGGTGACTCAGGATCATGGGACCTCAAACAGTAGACCCTCCTCCAGGCAGCCTGGTTCCTCCGCCTATCCTTGGAGTGAGCACAGTGCTCAGAACAGAATGCCTGATGGTAGGCTGGTAGAAAATGTAATGCCCCGCAAAGAGCCGCTTCAGGAATGTCCCAGTGGTGAGCCAGCAGAAGTGCCAGCACTTCCACGCTGTGCAGAAGAGCCTGGTCCTCAGGAGCAGCCCTAGGCTTGGTGACTCACAAACGAGGCCAGAGCCAACTGGTTTGAAGAGTGGCTGTCCTGAGTTACATTTTGTTGAAATCTTGCATTCTTCAGAAAAAAACAACCATGGAGGGACAGCTGAGGCAGAAACTTAGTTAAAAGCTGAAATTCAAGGTGGCCTAGACCCACAGCAATTAGCACTTAAGTCTTAAATGGGGGGGGGGGAGATGCCAAAAAAAAATAGATGAACGCAGTTCTAGATGTAACTTGCAAGCCTCACTCTGAGCATGCTCTGGACAGGTGGATCGGCAGCATTAAGTAAGGCAGGCAGCAATGAAGCCAGTTCTTACCTGTTCCCAATGCTGCAGCTTCGAGGCTATCCTGGGCTAGCCTCAGCTTACAAGTTACTGTCACCATCCAAAACAGTGATTCATAGTTGGGAAGATCCAGTATCCTGGACACAATGTTTCAAAGAGAATACAAGGACTCATGTCCATTTACTTTGGAAAACATGAGGACCCAGGGGCGGGGGTATGTTCTATATGTGCTTCAATAAGTCAGGCACACATACACTGTTATTTTTATTGTCCACAAAGAATTAAACCGAGAATGGATTGGTACGCAGAAGTCCCACTCTGAGTTCCTTCTGTGTAGACAGGAGTGTGTTTCATCTTGCCCTGTGGCCTTGGCCCTGGCTTCGTACTCAGGAGAGTGGCTCAGCTTCTCCATCCTCACACTTGTCCAGAGAGGCCAGTCCCACTGCTCCTTCCTCCTCAGCACCTGTGGAATGACAGATTTTCTGCCAGACTCCAAAAAGGCCATGACCTGGACCTCCTGCCACCCACAAAACACAGGCAGGCTGAAGGCTGAAGGCCAGGCTGGGCTGACCTAACCGGTGTGTTAGCAACAAAGAGTTACAGAACTAGGATGGGGAGCACTTGCTGAGCACCTAGGACAGGCCAGGCTCAGGCTAGAGCTTTCATCTTCACAACACATCTTCGAGGAAGACGATGATGGCAGAATTGTTATTACCCTGGGGTTGTAATGGGCCTGTTTTTTTCACACATGAAGAAACTCAAGGCCCAGCAAAGGTACGTAACTTCTGAAAGCTGTTTAGCTAATGAATACTACAGCCAGAATTCAAACCCAGGATTTGTCTCCAGAGCTGGGTAACAAAAAGCGCATGCTACTCCCAGAAGCTGGCAAGATTTAGATGACCATGTCAGGCCAGCCTGGTGGTGCACGCCTCAAATCCCAGCACTCAGGACAGAGGCAAGAGGAGCCAGAAAGGCCTAGTGGCCATGCCCAATGAGGCCATGTGCTCATTTCCACCTGGTATCTGGGCTCACACCCTTCTGGAATTGTCCCCTGTGCTGTTTATCACCCAAAGCCCGAAACTTGGGCTCAAGATTTCCCAACACTTTCCTAGGGTGCCGGGTGAGTTCCCAGCCAGGTCCTCCTCCTGTCCCCAAGTTACACCTTTGTGCCCCCATGTGGATGGACACAGGGGTAGTGTGTCATAGGCTCTCCGCAGTGAGGTCCTGGCAAGGGGACTGGAGAATGTGTCCTTGGATGAGTGAACACAACACAGTCGAACTCCCTACGATTTCCTAAGCCGAAACTCTGTTGTGCACTTAGTGCCTCAGCTGGCCATGGGAAGGACTCAACACAGACCAGCTCCTTCCCACCTTACCTTGTCACCTGGCCACTTATCCTGACACGGCTGGGTTTCAGACTTAGACCGTGGACATAGCAAACATTTCGGCAGATACGTGGATAAAAATGTAGGCATTTAGACACATAAATTTCACCATTTTAGATCTGCATGCAGCCTTCCATGAATCCCACCCTCGAGTCCTTTGACTTTCCCCTAAGGATTGATCTCCCGGCTCTTTTGCCCTCAGTGCTGTCTGGGGAATGGGCTGTCCGCATCACTGTGGACTCCTTGGGGTCCCCACGCACACTTGGAGGACACGGCTTAGCACATCTTCCCCAGAGGACTCCCAGGGAAGGGAAATCCTGAGCCTTCATCTCAGGCTGAGGAGCAGGAGACCACCGTGAGCTCAGAAAGAGGCCCTTCTGTGCAGGGGCTTCTCAGCTAAGGGAAAGGGAGGAAGAGACAGAGATGGGACAGGAGGAAAGGACAGCTGGCTAAGCCGGATTCCGAAAGTTCCCAGCGTTTCCATAGAGTAATGAGGACTTACAGAGCAGGACTGTTACTGTATGAAAACATGGCTTGATATTAACCCTCATTACCCGATGGCCCACAGTTGCCAAAGAACTATAAATTCCTCTCATACACTCAAGCACATAATCAGATTCCTTTTCAGCCTGTCAGCTTACCGCGTGGGGCTTCTGTGTCTCTGCGTGCAACCTGGAAGCTGGGGAAGAGCAGGGCCAGCTCTCTCATGGCGGCGTCTCTGTCGCGGCTTCCATGCACAGCATTACAGGGCACTTCTGTGCCGTACTGAGCCCGGAGACTGGAGACATTGGCACCATGTAAAAAGAAACAGTTGCTTCATTTGAAAAGAAATGCTTTGCTCTCTGGCCACAGGATTGCCGGCTTCCAGTCCACATGGCATTGCTGAGAAGTTGCTTCTGTGTGTGGAGAAGCCAGGACAGCAGTGCTGTGGGCACCCAGCCAAGTCCTTTAGGTACAGGATCCTGGTGCATTCCTCTCGAGCCCAAAGAGGGGTGATGACTCCTGTCTTACACACCAAGGGCTAGCACCATGCCACATGCTGGATGCACGCATGGGTAAACGTCACAGTGACCAGCAATGGTCTGTGATCACTGCTCTAAGGCCTCTCTTCATGGTTATTATTGTCCCTGTTTCCAGCCGAGAGAACAGCGCTGAGAAGCAACTTTCTCACTCAGGTGAAGCTTTTCACAGAGTGCCCCTGGGTGGCTTAATAAGCCCCTGCCTGACACCTGCATGTCTTGGCCTGTGAAGCAAGGATGTGGTAGGAACCTGGGTAACAATGGCCTCAGGGCTGAAACTTCACTAGAGGAGATACAGCACTGTGCCAAGGTGGCATGGTGGGGTCTGAAGAATGAAGCCTGGTGGACCCTTTCTGGAGTTTCTGGAGAAAGGGATGTATCTGGAGGCAGACTACCTGAAATAAGGCACGGAGGAAAAGGCAGTGGGAGATGAAGAGGGTTCCTTGTCCTTCAAGGTCTCTCCACCATTGGGGGTAGAGGGATGTTCTGCTGCTGCTCTGCTCCTAGACGGGACCCAAGGCCATAACCAGGTGCTTTGGGTTTCCCTGGGAACATGGGGCAAGTTATTGCTTTCCTGTGTGACCCTGCTGCCCAGGGACCTTTTTAACTGACCATATCTGTTCTAATATGTGGCACTGGTGACTCCTGGCTAGCTGCTCACAGGGCCATCAAGCAGTGTGCTAAACAGAAAGGGACCCCTGTTGGGGTGGGGTTGAGCCTACACTGAAGCCAGGGCCCCAGAGGCTTGAGTGGACTCTCTGCCTCAGAGAGATCAGGGCTAGCCTTTAGAAGAGGGGAAGGCACAAAGATGTCAGAGACTTCCCAAATCTGAGAGGCCTCCTGGGCACCAGAAAGCCTGCTGTGTCACTGAAATTCTGGGCTAAACATTATGTGAGGTCAGCTTGGATCTAATGACATCACCTTTCAGGCTGCTCTCTTCTGGCCACATTGGGGTCCCAGGGCCCTATGAGGGCTTGCCAGGCAGAGACTACATCCGCAGGGCCTTCGGTCCTGGTGAGGATCAGCAGACGGCTTGGTCCACTGCACATGTGATGTATCAGCTTTTCAAATGTATCCTGGGCACAAGGAGGAAAAACAATGGACTGGGTCAGGAGCCACTGGGGCCTGACGAGGGTCAAACCCAGACAACCCACTGGAAGGAGTCAGTGAGCAGCCTTGCATCTTTCAGGAGAGCCTGTGGACACTGGCCTGGCCACCCCTGCAGGCTGTGATGCCCCAGGGAGAAGTAGGGGTGATGATCAGATACCCAGGGAGGCCAAAAGGTGACTTCATTGACTCAGCTGGGATTGAACAACAGCATGTAAGACATGTTTGGCTACCATCATGCCTTTATAGGTTTTCCATTTGCTCCCCCCATATACATTCTTTGTAGCTGTTACAAGTTAAGACCCACAGACTAGAAAGAACATGTGATTTGGGTCTTCCTGTGTTTGGGTCACTTCACTTAAGATAATTCTTTCTAGGCCCATTCATTTTCCTGCAAATTTCATACCAAAAGCCAGTATAGATGAGCCGAAAGGGGTGAGGGAAGGGAGCAAAGGATGCTGGGAATAGGAGAGATGAGAATCAACAAAAACATGAAAATGCCAGGATGAAAGACACCTAAATCTCTGCATGCTACTAAAAAATAAGATAATGAACCAGGCGTGGTGGCGCTCGCCTTTAATCCCAGCACTTGGATCACTGGGAGTTCAAGACCACCCTGAGACTACATAGTGAAGTCCAGGTCAGCTTGGGCTAGAGCGAGACCCTACCTTGAAAAATGCTGGCTAGCCAAAGGGGCACAGTTGAGGCTCCCTTTCCTCATTCTGGATGAGCCCTTTTCCCCTGTCTTCAAATCGGGAAGAGCCCTACTCCAGTTCATTTGGTCCTGGCTTGGCAACCATGATGCTTATCCCCCAACACACCTGCAGCCTAGGAAGTGACGCATGGTCCGCTGTAATCCCAAGTGGG
Source organism: Zapus hudsonius (assembly GCA_004024765.1). Lineage (NCBI taxonomy): Eukaryota > Metazoa > Chordata > Mammalia > Rodentia > Dipodidae > Zapus > Zapus hudsonius. The sequence continues at coordinate 31,961 of PVHP010002994.1, read as the reverse complement.
GACTCACAAGCGGAAGCAAATGGGAAAAGCAGCTGGCAGTCTGAAGTGGTAAGCCTAAGGCACTGGCTTCTGAGGGCCCTAGAGCTTTCTTGGTCCTGCTCCTCTCCTCTCCCAGCCCTTCTTGTTAAACCCTTCCCTCAGTCTTCCTCTCAACTCTGTCGTGGAGCATCCTTCTGACAAAATCTTTCCTCAGAGTTAAGGTCTTTTCTTTACCACCACTGAACTTGACCTGATTCAAGCTATCATCATTGTGAGAGCAAACTCATGACCACTTGCGCCTCACATTCCTGGTCTTCTTACAAGCTCTGTCCACCCGTCGGCTCAGTGCTGGAGGAAAGAGGAGCGAGGGTTATGCGCGAGAAGCAGCGAGCGCACCTCCCCAGCTCTGTGCTGGTAGAACAGTCGCATTTCCGCCTCTGTCACAGTTCTCTCTTCATTCGTTAGGATGTCAAACCCTGCTTCTTGGATCTGCAGAACACATACAGGAAGACTGCAAGGGTGAGTCAAGCCTAGACTTACACTCGACTGAAAGATGAAGAATAAAAATAGGCGACAGTGAAAGAAAGCACTGGAGATCGACATCCTCAGTGTCTGGACGTTTCGTTTCCTTGAGTTACAGCTCCACAAGCCCCTCCTCGGCATACCACAGGCACACCACAGCCGCCGCATGTCCCCAATGAGGACAGCCGTGCAGAGTTAAGCGTGTCTCTTACCTTCATGATAATCTCATCGGTCTTTCCATGGACCACTGCGTCTGGCTTAATGATTGCCAGGGTACAGGTCTGCCCTGATGACACTGAATTTAAACCAGAGGAGTCGCTGTCAGGTACAGGACCTCAGGCCCTGAGGAGGCCATTTGCAGGCACAGTACAGTCTCAACACACCAAGTACCAGAACACACCTGAGTTCCGATTTCCCTCCCTGCCTTTTAGCTGGGCCTCTGCAGACCAATGTGACTTCAGCAACCTCAACCTGGCTTCAAGGGACACAGCCTGACTCAGTAAACCCTGGGTAGGGGACATAAGGGGATGGGGGCTGTTGAAAGACTATTTGGAAACAAAAACCCAGAAATAACCAAATGAGCCCCTCTGGAGACAGGGGTGAGGGGGTGACTCCAGATGCATGCACCACTTTGTGCATCTGGCTTTATGTGGGTACTGGGGACTCGAACCCAGTCTAGTCAACTTCCTAAACTAGACCTTCAGCCTTGCTAGGATCCAACTCCAGCAGTCCTTCTTATGCACACGTGAAAAACAGTCTCTGATTTCATGTGATGATGGTTTTAAAACTTCCTTCTCTTATCAGCTCACCTCCTGAATTCAACTCTGGCTCCCCTGGCAGCTTAACTGCCACCTTCCCAGCAGCATCCTGTCTAACCACCTTGTCCTCACAGTAGGCCACACTGCTCTTCTCAGAACCTGGGAGTAATAGCTAATGAGTATGGGAAAGAGATGGGGCTGTGGGACGGAATATCTGATGCTTCCCAAAAAGGCAGGGAAAGAAGTGAGCTTTCCGGCTAAGACAGGACTAAGGACAGCCCAGCAGCAATGCATCCTGGTCCTAGTGGCACTATGCCACATTTTACTGACTGGATCACTTCCTGATGCCCAGTGAGTGCATGGTGACTCCCCTTGTTACTCTGATCAACAGACAGCTATGAAGTGTACCCAGGGGCACAAGGGAGACAGGTCCAGACAGTTTGCTTTATGCCAGGTGATTGGGGACAGACATTTTCATGGGCAATCACCCAGAGTTGAGGTTGCTCAGTAAACTGATTATTCACGCTTGAAACACTCATGGAATCAGCATCTGCCTTGCTCATTTGGTCTTCGCTCACCTATGTCTGCATCTTCACCATCATCCTTTTCTTGGGAAAAACATTCTATTTCGTCAGAAAGAGCTTCATCTTTAATCTAGGACAGATGGGTCACAAATAGAAAAGTTAGTGAGGGCCGGGAAATAGCTTAGTGAGGAGTTATATGATCACCACAAAAGCACGAGGACCTGAGATTGGAGCCTCAGAACCCACTTAAACCAAAAAGCAGCTGATGGGGCTGGAGAGATTGCTCAGTGGTTAAAGGTGTTTGCTTGCAAAGCCTGATGGCCTGGGTTCAAATCCCCAGTACTCACGTAAAGCCAGATGTACAAAGTGGCACATGCATCTGGAGTTTGTATGCAGTGACACAAAGGTCCTGGCACACCCATACACACACACTCTCTCCCTACCTCCCTCCCCCCTCTCTGCTTGCAAATGAATAATATTTTTTAAAGTAGCTGATGGAAGGAAAGGTCTATTTCAGCTTACGGTCTCAAAGGGAAGCTTCACCATGGCAGGGAAAGGATGGTAGAGCAGAGGCTGGACATCCAACATTGCCACAGCAGCTGGCAGGAAGCAGCGAGCGAGAGAGACAGAGACAGAGACAGAGAGAGCGCACTAGCTGAATGCCTACTGGCCAGGGCAACAGGTTCTAACAACCCTGAGCCTGGCCCCAGCAAAACACCTCCAGCAAGGCTCAACCCCCCAAGTTGCCCCCAGCTATGGCCCAAGCACTCAACACAAGGCTATGGGGGGCATCTGATTCCAACTCCCACAGAACAATAAAGAATAGGTGGTTGTCACTAAAGTGTGATAAGCAACATAGGACAATAAGGGGACAGATCATTTTCCCCAAAGAAGATGCATAAAAATGTAAACATGGGCACTTTTTAGGATTTATTTACTTTTTTAAAATTTGAGAAAGAGGGGTTGGGGATTTGGCTCAGTGGATGACCGCTTGCCTAGCAAGCGCAAGGTCCTGGGTTCAGTCCTCAGCACCGCAAAAAAAAAAAAAAATTGAGAAAGAGTGAAAGAGGTAGATAGAGAATAGACACCAGGGCCTCTAGCCACTGCAAACGAACTCCAGACACATGGGCCCCCTGGTGCATCTGACTTTACCTGGGTACTGGGAACTCAAACCTTGGGTCCTTGGGCTTCGCAGGCAAGTACCTTTATTGCTGAGCCATCTCCCCAGCCTTTATTTACTTATTTTTAAGTTTTATTTATTTTTTTAAAATGTATTTGAGAGAGAAAGAAGCATTTTCCTTAAGAAAAGTTGCTAGTATTTTAGAAAAATGTGTGATCTGAGGATTCTTTGAAAAGGGGAATTGTCGTTTAGAATCAATATGAAAACTTAAGCAAGGAACAGGGAACCTTGTTGACATGCTCTTGGCAGGTGTGCAAAGCACCTGGACAAACCTTAGTCTTCCTACAGTGCACTCATCAATTCTTTGTGGAGAACTTAGTCTATGCTATTATGGAAACCACAGGTCACAACCACAAGCTGATCCTGACCCCCATGATACTGGCAGAGCTCCACTTCTCCCTCTGTGATCACGGGGATAACCTTTAGGAACACGAGTGTGAGATTTACCCTGGGCCTGGGACAAAACTCCTTCCACTCATGTGGGTAAGTGGCCCCCAAAGATCAATCTGTTAAACACTTGGCCTTTGTATTACTCTGCTCATTACCTGACATCCAAGCAAGCAACTTAAGGAATAGGCTTTATTCTAGCTCATGGTTTTGAGGCGATACAGTCCATCCTGGCGGGGAAGGCATGGCAGGAGGAGGAAGCCAGCTGACTACACTGACAGGAAGCAGAGTGAACAGGAAGTAGGGCTAGCCCCCATGAACCCACCTCCTCCAGCAAGGCCTCACACTGTTCAGACCCACGGAGCTATAGAGGACATTTCACATTGAGACTGCAGCAGTTCTCAATGCCGCAAGGTGGTTGATTCATTACAAATTTACTGGTGAGTTCCCTTGTGAGGGATTGTGGGATAAGGGTATTTTTGTCTCTTGTCTTCCCAGCCTCCAGCAAATGAGTGCCATCCATCACCACAGGTTCTCACCATGTGTGATGCCTCACCACAGGCTCAGAAACAACAGGCCCAAATTACCATGATCTGAAACCTACAAAACATGAGCCAAAATAAACCTTTCCATTTCTTAAATCTACAGTATTTTGTTACAGAAATAGAAGGCTGCCTAATCCATCGCTACTCAGTTCTTGAATTTTATTTTCCATCTTGAAGTCATTGGTAAGTGTTAAGTCAAAAGCAAAAAGGAAATGATAAAAAGCATTAAAGGGCTCTGGGTAAAAAAGGCTTCAAAGTGCAGACATCACGTGGGCACTGTGGATTTTCCTGAGGGCCGATGTGGGTGTAACATTTCTGAAGGTTTCTAACAGACAGCTCCAGGAAAATCAGGACCGGGATGGAGGGCTTTGCTTTTGCGCACACTCGAGAGTCGGTTACTTGGAGAAGTGATCTCCACTTACCGCTTTCCGTTCTCCACCTTCAGCCAGCACCTTCTTTTCGGCCTCCAGCTGGTCAAGGATGGTTTTCTGAAGCAGTGGGGCATTTGCTCCCCTGACCACGGCCACCAGCTCTCCTCCCTGAAATGTGTTGCAAGCACATGAAATCCTCTTCACAGCTGCCAGTCTTCCAGGAGACAAAGTGTTTAAGGCTGTGCCCAAGGTCAAGATCCATCAACCTAAGCCCACAGTCTCCCCCATCCAGTTCCAGTGTCAGGCCCTTACTTCTCCTGTCCCCCGGGACTTTTAGGTTTGGCTCTTAGTTCCAAACTGAGTTCTCTCTGATCTCCACCTTCTACTCCACATCCCTCTTTTCAAAACTTCCTTCAGGGCAAACAACAGTTAACAACAGTTAAGGAGGCACAGGACACGGAAAATTATGTGGCCAGTATGGCTTACAATACACGGCTTACTCACTTAGCAAGTGTTTATTGTGTGCTTGTTGTGCCAAGCACCAAGGCAGAAGCAAGAGAGAACCACTAGACTGAAAAACATCGCTGCCCTCCATGAAGAGTGTGGTGGTCATTCCACATATACAGGAAGGTAAGAAGGGGCTTTTCCATTGATGATGATTGATCTGCATGTATGCATGTGTATGGGTGCACACTTGCTGTGGCGTGCATGTGGAGGTCAGAGGGCAACCTCAGGTGTTTCTCCTCTCCTTACTTCCTTCTAAGATAGGGTTACTTTTGCTGCTGCTGCTGCTGCTGCTGCTGCTGCTACTAGTGAGCTTCTGGGTTGTTCTGGCCCTGCCTCCCATTGCCATGAGCATGTTAGAATTACAGACACATGTGCAACTTTGCATCGGCTTTACAGCTTTGTGTTTCTGCTGAGGAAGAATGAAGTTGGGTCTGCAGGATTTGCAAGCAAACACCTTAACCAATGAGCCAACTCCCCAGCCACTGGTAAGAGAATTTATATGCTAGGAACATGGAACATGACTTCCTAACTGGCTGTATAGTCAGGGAGGAATACACGGTGGAGGGGATGCTTAAGGTGGACCTGGGGCTAGAGAGCTTTGCCAGTGGGTAAGGCACTTGGTTACAAAGCCTGATGGCCTGGGTTCAATTCTCCAGCACCTACATAAAGCCAGATGCACAAAGTGGAACATGTGTTCGGAGTTCATTTGCAAGAGGCCCTGGCATGTTCTATCTCCCTTCTGACTTTCCCTCTCCCCTCTCTCTCCTTGCAAATTAATTAAGATGGACCTGATATTTCTAAAAGCCTCTGTATGACTCACAAAGCAGTGAGCTTGGAGAGAGGAGTTCTGTCTGTCCATCCCTCTGAGGGGCATCATTGGCTGGATATGATGGCCCAAGTCTCCACAGCTGATTATAATTGATGCTTTCATGGCTCATGGACCAAAACAAACCATTGTGGTAATGGCCTCAACTGAGCTCTGGTGTCAAGCATGAATGGGGACATGCCCATCTCTGATCTCCTTCCCACTAACCCTTCCCTTACTGCTATCCATCATAGAAATTCAGTCTCCCTTCCAGATGCCAGAGCTCAGATGATGTTTTACCAGTAGCCAACCTCTGGCCTGGCTGTCAGAAGCCCAAGGGGAGCAGAAAGGACCCATGTCTCTGGCTAGACAGCGAGGGGCTGGGCTGGAGCAGCACACCAGCAGTTGCCTCCCAGATCTGGCAGAGATCCTCAACCTGGCAAGCCAGGTATGAGACACCAGGTCCTAAGGGTCTTGGAGCTGGCTGCAGATGTCACACCCAAAGTCTTCCAAGTTCACTTTCACAACATGGAACCTCTTGGCTTCCCTTAATAGGCGCTCTCATTTCTGACTGCCTACAAACACATATTCATGTTGTATGGTGAAAAAAGGTGAACTCAGAGCTTCTCTAACCCACAAAGGATTATTCATTTTTGCTAAAATTCCCATTGATAGAGAATAAAAATCTTGAAACTCCATGCTTTAAGAGTAAAGCCAAACCTGAAGTATCCGAGCCAAGAAGGATTACATCCATTCAAGTGACCCTGCTTTTTCCTCTGCATAGCCAGCCACCAACGGCCACCAGGGAGCTATGTCTTACACCTCCTGGGAAGCAGGGCCCAAGGCAGGATGGTGCATGTCCACATCTTAGGGAAGTTTCTCGGTTATTTCCAGAGAGAGAATGAACACCAGTGAGATGCATCTATTTGAATACCAATGATTAGCAGCCACCAAACAGCTGTTTCTAAAAAGGTACTTACTGCATAAAACAGGAAGGTTGGCTCACACTTCCCCCGGTATTTTTTGAGGACATCCAGACAATCTGCCTCTGCCTGAAGAAAACAGTTGGCTACCCTGAGTGCCAGGCTGCAGCTCCACAGGAACTCACTGCCCCACAGCCCATCTCCCCAGGTGAAGTCCACTCCCTCCCATGTCAGATCTGCTACTCTGACTGTCCTCTCAACAAACTGGTAACAATCGTGGGCTGTGTGCTACTGCGAAGGCGAGCCTGCTGGGTTTCTCCTGCTCCCTTCCAGCTACCCACTAGTCCAAGGGAGCCCCGCCTCCAATGCCCTTCTGAGCCCACAACTGGTGGTGACACACAGGACAGTTCCACAGTCCTTATGGAAACAAAATTGATCCCCCAGAGTCCTGCAATACCCACTCACCCCCTCTTCCTCCCTCTCCTTCCCTTTCTCCCTTCTTCCCTCCCTCCCTCCCCTCCATCTTGATGTGTGTATGCTGTGTGGGGGTGGGTGCACACATCTCAAGAGCACTCATGTGGGTGCCAGGGAGGAAGTAAGGAGTCCTCTTCCATCACTCTTCCACTTTGTTCCCCTGAGACAGTCACTGAACCTGGAGCTGCTGGTCTTGGATAGGCTGGCTGAGCACCAAGGCTCAGTGGTCCTCCTGTCTCCACCTCCTCAGCACTGGGGTTACAGGTGTGCACAGCAGGGATGGAACCCGGGTCCTCACACTGGAGCTGTAAGCTCTCTTACCTGCTGAACCACCTCCTCAGCCCCTCAATACACTTTCGACAGAAGCATCAAAACTCTCCTGGCTGGAGAGATGGCTCACAGTTACGGCACTTGCTTACAAAGCCTGGTGACCTGGGTTTGATTCCCCCATACCCACGTAAAGCCAGATGCACAGCATGGCACATGCACCTGGAGTTTGTTGGCACTCCCATTCTATTTCTCTTTTATCTCTCTCCACTTGAAAATAAATATTTATTTATTTTTTAAAAACTGACTCCCAAGCAAGGAAGTGCTTGAAGTCCAGCCTCCTGCTGTCCATCACGGGCTATGAACCTCATGCCCAGGCAGTTTGTCAGCAGTGTCCAGGACACTTATTCCCATTCCCATGCTTTAATCCAAGAAAATGTTTGCTAAAAGTTCGCCTTTCTGAAGCAGAGGATGAAGAACTTGAGACATTTGCTCTCAAAGTGACAACCAGTCAGCAGCAAGGAGTACGTGCACTTCTTAGTGGCATCTGCTCCTTCTGTCACACAGCAAGGGCCAAAGGACTTTAGGAGATAGTGAAGTTGGAGCCTCTGTGGCTAGAAATGAGAATGCATCAGGACAGTGGCAGCAAAACTCCACAGGTGATGCTTTCCATATCCTGCCGAATCCTTTTACAGTGCTCTGTGACTTTCTGCTGAGAGGAAACCTTACCAAAGCAAAATGTAGAAGGTCCAGGCCAACCTCGATCCTCATCTTCTGGAAGAGACTCACCACAGGTCTGCAGGGGCCACACCAGCCCTGATGGACATCCACGACTGTGAGAGTGGAGAGCAGGAGCCTTAGCACATACCCACACCATCTCTCCCCTCAAATGGACAGAGCATGGGGCCTAGCTTCCCCTGTTGTGATGCAACGAAGTGGCTGGGTGGAGTGGCACGTCCCTGTAACCCAAGCCCCTGGTAGGTGAAGGTGGGAGGACCAGGGGTGCAGGTTCACTTTGTTACATAGCAAGTTTAAGGCCAGCCTACATGAGATTCTGTGAGAGGGAGAGATTGGGGGGGGGAGAAACAGGAAATTAAGTATGGCAGAAAATTATTTTCTTAAGGTGGCTCTTTAACTTGGGGGGAAGTCAGGCTTGGCACAAAGAGGCATTCATTGAATATTTGAATTGAACTGAACTCAAACTGGTCGAAAAGGAGAGTGTCACTGAGGTGACCAGGCAGCACACAGGTGACTCATACCTACCTTGATAGTTAACATAGCTTTAACCTTCCCCCATGCTGAATTAAAGCCACTTCCCTGAGTAAAACAGTGTTTCTTCCTCCTGGGATGTGAACCTGATGGGAGAACTAGATGCTATCTTGGATTCTTTATCTGCTTGGGTCCCATTGGTAGGTGTCAGGAGTAGGGTTGCAGGGTGTCCTCCCACCCCCAATCAGATTGACACAAACCACAAATCTTGCAAAGAAGTTGAACAGGCTAAGCCAACTCTCATACACCAGGTATACACCAGACCTGCCCGGTTGATCATGGAGATTGTGCTGGACATGAGGCCTGACCCTAACAGTGGGAGTGTCTGTTCACAGCTAGAGTAGCACTGCTGGGGGGGGGGAATGGAAGGACTGTGACCTGTGAGTTTACTTTTCCCAGAATCACATTTCATATCAGGTACAATAAGAACAATAAAAAATGGGATATATTTTCATCATTAAAATGTCATAGAATGGGAGCTGGAGAGATGGCTCTGGGATTAATGGTGTTTGCTTGCAAAGTCTCAAGGCCTGGGTTCAATTCCCTAGTACCCACCTAAAGCCAGATACTCAAAGTGATGCATCTGGAATTTGTTTGCAGCAGCAAGAGGCCCTGGTGTACCCATTCTCTTCCTCTTCCTCCCCTTCTTTTTTCCCTCCTCTCAATCTCTCTCTATTCCCTCTCTTAAATAAATAAATAAATAAATAAATAAATAAATAAATAAAGTACTACAGAATGTAGTGGCACTGTGCCAACACTGTTCTGGGCTCAGCAGGGAAGGAGGTCTTCCTGGTGGAGGGGTGACCACATTCTGTGTTGCTGAAATGCTTGGCAGAGAGGGAGGTATACTTCAAAGCATGGGCAGCAGGCACAGGTAAGGGGTTCTGGGCCACCTGCTGGACCAGACCTGCCTGTGGCTATGCTGGGATCCCTGCAGGCCTAGACAGGCTGAGGGCTCGAGGAGCCCTAGCCTGATTGGCTAAGCAATAAGGAGGGACTCAGCATGTTTTAGACAGGAGAGGGAGCTGAAGTTTCTTGAGCTGTAAGAGAAAGCCTGCACTTGCTTTGCTCTCATAAACCCAGTGAGATGGATATTGCCGTTCTGCAGATGAGGAAACTGAAGTTCAGAGGTCAACTTGCAGCCACACCACGAACTGGGGAGTCTATGAAAAAGGAATATTTACTTCTTAGTTCTGGTGGCTGGGAAGTCCAAGACAAAGGCTCTGACAGGTTCAGTTGCCTAGTGACAATGCTCTGGTAAGGAGTTTTGTGCCTCATGGAAGAAGGTAAAAGACAAACTTCCTGATCAAGCTCTTATAAAAGTACCAACCACTTTTTAAAATATTTTATTAGCATCACTTTTATTTTTTATTTTAAATTTATTTATTTATTTATTTGAGAGGGGGGGGAGAAAGTGGCGCCAGGGCCTCCAACCACCTTGTGCACCTGGCTTTACATGGGTACTGGGGAATCGAACTTGGTTCCTTCTGCTTAGCAGGCAAACACCTTAACCGCTAAGCTATCTCTCCAGCCCCTACCAACCACTTTTTGAGTGTGAGAAGCCACATGACCTACTTACCTTGTAAAAGTCCCACTTCCGCAGGGCATGGTGATGCATACCTTTAATCCCAGCACCAAGGCCACCCTGAGACTATATAGTGAATTCCAGGTTAGCCTGGACTAGAGCGAGACCCTACCTTGACGCCCCTCCCCCTCAAAAAAAGTCCCACTTCTTAACACTACGAGACTCCACAGCATGAATTTTTGAGGAGACATGTTCAAACCATTGCTCAGTCAAGCCACTTTAATTAACCTAATCAAGATAATCCCCCCCAGAGCTGCACAGAGGCTAACCTAGTCTACATAATTCTTCAAGAGGATGTTGGATCCTGTCCAGCTGACAAACCTTCATGCAATGGTGGCAGCACATCTGTTTTGAGGGAAACCAACTACTCTCTGATTGGACTTGAGGCCTGCTCCCTGGGAGGGAATTCATGCCTGGTACTGAAAACCTAGTCAAAAGCCTATGTCTTGGGAAGTCATAAGCCCTAGGGGGAAAACTACTACTGTCATCTGGCTAAATGAATATATTATATCCACCAAACTGCCCTATAAATTCTCATGTTTATGTCCATGTATTGATGCTACTCTCACTATTTGTTATAGAAGCTCCTCTTTTCAGATGATGGTGACCACTAGGATGACTCAAAACTCACCACAGTGCTGAGAAGAAGTGACAATGGAGTGTTCAGCACTGAGACATCTCTATCATATCCTCCAAAGCTCAGAGACCATTTCCAAAAAGGTGGTGGAAAGAATGTAAGAGCCAAAGGAAGAGAAGAACTGCTTCCAGTGTCATCTTCCAGACACAGTGGCCTTGATATTCATGACTTCACAGTGGTTGACACTATCTACACAAGACCTGTGTAATAGGAGGGGAAAATGATGACATCAAAACTGAAGAAACATTAACTGGAAAAATAAGGGATTTATTTAGTGGAGGAGGAATTTGGGAGGGGGGAAGGGATTATGATCATGATATATTATCTACATTTATGGACATTGTCAATGAAAAGTTTAAAAAAAATCACATCTGTGTTCTTTCCACTGCTCCTGGGAATGAACAAGATATGCCAACTGAGGAGTGTTGGTGTTGGTCAGAAACTGAGACCCAAAGTGGGTCTTGGAGGGACAAGGAAGGCTGACACAGGACAAGAGTGGGGACTGATGGGAAGAAAAGGAAGCATCCACAGCACCTTCAAAAGGAAGTGAAAATACTGGCAATAAAAGCCAAGGGAGTGTGGGAAGGATTCATCCTTTGAAACTTGCAAAGAAAAAGAACTGGACGTGGCTGAGGAGTAAGGAAAGCTAACTCCATTCTAGCCAGGCTGCATTTCCAGTGCCTGGAAACCAGAAAACCTATGACAAGTGATCACAAAGGCACCAGACATGGCCAGGGAGAGCAGGGGCAGGAGAGAGGGCTTTGGGTCTCCTAAGCATCCAGGTTAGAGATGCGACTCTGGGATTCTTTAAGAACAAGACTTCAACACACTGCAGATATGTGGGTGGAGACAACAAAACACAGCAGGTCAACACAGGAAAAGTCTCTAAAGACCAAAGACTCTGAGGAAGGCAAGTTCAAGCCCCAAAGGAAAAAAATTGGGCCAATTAGTTTAAACTATTTCTACAGTATTTGAATTGATGGCTCCCCCATCACTGCTCTCGGTTTCTCATCTCTGGACATTAGGGAGGAGTAGTTAGGACCCAGGGGTGCTTCACATAGTCACCAGGGGAGTGGGGGAGGGGCACTGAAGAGAAAGGGCTTAAAGAGGTGACTTTAGGACTGGAGAGATGGCCCAAAGCTTCCCAGCCTTGGTTTGGTTCCCCAGTGCCCACGTCAAGCCACACATACAAAGTGGCATATGTGTCTGAAGTAAGTCTGCTGAAGCAAAAGTTCCTTACATACTCAGCTCATATTCTCTTTCTCTCTTCCTCCACCCCCTCTCTGTCAAATAAATAAATAAAAATGACAAAAAAGGGTTGATTCTGAAAGTCAAGAATCAAAACAGAAGACACCAAGAAGTTGTGTGCATGTGCACAGAAGGCAAATGTAAACCAGGCAGAAGTTAAGACTTCCTGTATGGTGGCTGAGTTTGGAAGCAAGTGTCTGCTAGTGCTAGAGAGATGGAAAAGCATAACCTTCACTCTTCCCCCCCCCCTTTCTCTCGCTCTTTCTGTGTGTGTGCTACTCTTAGAGCAGACTTGAAAAGTCAGTTTTCAGGAAACATTAGCCATGATCACGTATGTGCTTAGTAGGGTAGCTGGCACGTGGCACACTTTCTAAAATCACAGGATGGTGGTTCTATCGTTGTTAAAGAAAGAAGCATGCTTTGTGTTTTTTTTCAGCCTAGAGCTATTTTCTAGTTGCCCAGATCAGACACATGGACACAACAGAAAAGCCTTGGCACCACCAAAAGAGTTTTATAATCCCTTAAATAGGGGTGTGTGCCAACACTCACACCCACACAAACTGAATCAACGTGACCAGCGTTATTAGTGTACACTTGGCCCCAGGCTTGGGAATGTTTGTCACAGGTGCCACACGGAAAAGCTTACTGTTATGTTAGAATCTGGGGTAGCTGGAAGTGTGCTGGGGTGCTTGGCAGTTTCTTAGAGGCTCTTAAGAGGAGGTTGAAGGAGAATAGGAAAGCTAGCTCCTTTTAGGCACTTTCAGTTAGACATCAAGGCCCAGAGAGAACCAGGAGATGCCACCCCCCATGCCACCTCACCCTGGCACAAGACTGATCTACAGTACCCCCTGCTGCTCACAGTCAAGTGTGCCACCTACATAGATGGCCCAGGTGGACGGGCCCTGGGGTCCACCTTCCAAATCTACTAAGCAATGGGGTTTTCCCTTTGCATACCTGAATCTGATAAAGGCTGCTATCTCCTTCCTGTCTGGACTTTTCCCTTGTCTCTCTTTGCTTAGGCCACAAGGATACTCATGAGTTTGGCTTCCCCTTCACCCAACATGGCTGGGTGGGGTGGGGGAAAACAGAACTGTTTCTTGGTTTGGGAAAACATTCCTGTTTGCCTCTGCTTTATAGTTTAGAGTAACCTCTCACTTTAATGACCTGTATGATTTTCCTCTGGTCTCTGAATCTATGACGTGTGTATTTCCCTTACACTCCAGATCTACCATGTGGGTGCTTTCTCTAACTCGAGGCCTGCTACTTTGTAATTTCTTTAAACTCGGGATAACCATGAGTGTAACACTCTTCATTACTCATTTCTCCTCTGAATTTCTTGGTCTCTGCTTTGATATTTTTCCCTGTTATTCTTCCTTGAGCCTCACCATCTGCCCTCTTAACTTTCTTGCCTGGAGAAGTGCAAGGCAGAAGCCATGTGCATTTCTCCTAAGTCTCCCTACACAAGCTCCTAGATTCGACTCTCCACGTGCTTGCAGCTCTACTCCAATCTCTCCTTCAATGCCTCAGTTTCTCCTAAATGAGTTTTATGAACTACCTTCCACATGCTTACAGCTCTACTCTAGTTTTTCCCTAAAAACCTCAGTTTTTCTCAAAATGAACCTTATAAGCATGCAGTGTTTCCTTTTCTACATAGGAGCATGTTTCCTACTTCCCATGTGCTTATGACTCTGCTCTAGCCTTGTTTCCTAGATCCTAACCTCCCTTAAACCCCACAATTTGTGATTTCTCCCTAAATAAACTTAGTAATTCATAACCTATCCTTCTTGAGTCCATATTTATTAATTCTTTATTAAAGTTAGGACAGGGCCCAAAATTGGGGTTCATAAACTTGGGGACCTCTCCTGAATCCCAAAATCCTGCATCAAGGGAACCACAAAAAGCTTTCACATAAGGAAGCTACAATTTTTGTTTTGTTTTGTTTTCTGAGGTAGGGTCTCACTCTAGCCCAGGCTGACCTGGAACTCACTCTGTAGTTCCAGGCTGGCCTCAAACTCACAGTGATCCTCTTACCTCTGTCTCCCGAGTGCTGGGATTAAAGGCTGGAAGCTACTTTTGAGCTGGGCCTGGGAATGAGAAAGGTTTCTATAGGTCATAGAGGGCTTGTGATATTCCAGGGAGTAAGAACAATAAGAGTAAAGTGAAGAAGTGGGGAAATCCATGAGACACTCAGGAAATAAATGTCTGGGTTCAGGGCACACTGCAGGAGACAGGGAGGGAAGACAGAGAGAGGGAGTCACATGTGATGGGGAGTTCTTGAGTTCAGAGGAAAGAAGGAAAGGAGCTTATACAGGCAGTCATGTTTATAGAGAGTGGAACAGAAAGTAACAGTGCAGAGCAATCTAGAGAGAGGAAGAAAAAATGGTCAGGAGGGTGGTAGCTTCTAAGATGGCTACAAAGATTCCAGCCTCCTGGTCCTCACACCATTATGTGCATAAGCCCAGTCCTTGAGCATGGGATGGACCTCCTGATGGACAGGATGTCTAAAGAGGACAGTAAAGCATGGATATCACCTCTGAGTAACAAAGGCCGACTTCTTCTATCCATGCTCTCTCTCATGCTATGCTGTGAGGAGCCACATGGAACCTGGGGGCAAGAGACCGTCTCTGGTCAAGGGCTAGAGAGGACGTGAATCCTGGCCACAGTCACCGAGTGAGCTTGCTCAGCCTGGTGCTAGGAAGCAAATCTTCCCCAAAGTGAAAATTCCTCTGGACTCCTTATCCTTGCCCTGCTGAAACCCCTAAGCCAGGGAGCCCCAGATTGGCTACAGAGAGCCCTGACCCACAGAAACTGAAGAATGAATGTTCACCATCTTAAGGCATACTGTGGGTAAAGAGTTCTGTGGCAATGGGCAATACAAGGAAGGTATGGATGAGGGGCCTATGCACAGTGGCTGTGCAACCCTATATGCCTGGCTCTCCTTCCATCCTGGGAGTTTCAAGGAATCCCCATTTTCCTTCTAGAACATTCTCCCTTTGAGCCTCAGGTAATTATTCGTTTCTGTGAGTGAATATCAAACAACCCTGAGTAGAGCAATCAGCTCTAAACCAAAAGAACTCTGGTCCTCTTACTTGACAAGACCCACTCACTTGCTGAACAGAATTAATAGAAATATAATAACAATATTCCCTCTCATTCTCAAGAATATGTTCCAAGATCCCAGTGGATACCTGAGGCTGTGCATAGTACCAAACCTTATACAAGTGCATCAATACTGAGAGAGCTGGCTTCTAAGAGACCACGATTCAGGAAGCACACACAACACGAGTACACGAAAAGGAGGATTCATGTCCCAGGTGGAATGACATGAAATTTCACTCATCAGAGTATCATGAAACTTGGGGGTTTTGGAATTTTCCATTTTACATATTCAAACCTAGGTTGAATCCAGGCAACTGAGCCTGAGTGAAACCACAGACAAGGGAGGAGCAGTTAACATGACACAGAGAGCTGGCCTGGCTCTTTGTGGTGCTCTAGGCTATTAGAAAATGGTGATCTCCATACTCATTCTCATCAGGGCTTAACACATTAGTTTTGGTTTTGAAAACAATGGATCTGAAAAAAAGTTTTATTTTAAATTACCAGTGAGTCCTTTGGAACTGAGCATTTCTTCCCAAAGCTCCTGGGTGCTGATGTTCACCTAAAGCCAAAGAAGACCAAATGTAGCACCATGGAGGGCACAGACAGGAAGCTTCTCTCTCTCTCTCTCTCTCTCTCTCTCTCTCTCTCTCTCTCTCTCTCTGTATGAAATAGTCACAAATATAGTTCATGCTGTCCTTTCTTCTCAATCTTTTCTTTCTTTCTGATCCCCTTTACAGGGGAAACAAAACCAACGAACCTAAAGATAACGTACTGTGTACTCTTCTCAGATTTGTTTTTAATTACATGCAAAGACAAGAGGACTCTGGCACACCCAGACTTTCTCCATGCCCACAAATAAAAGTATTTTAAAAGATAAAAATGACAGTCATCATATGATAATTAAGGGATCTCTGACCATTGGCCTGCCTTCGCTGACACGGTGTGTTACCACCTCCAGTCCTCAGCACACTCATCCCAATAACACCCAAAGGAATTCATCAGAATTATGCTCTGGTCTCTGTCATTAGTGCTTTCATTAGTCTGGGATGACGTTTCAGTCTTTCTGTCCATAACCTTGACTCTTCTGGAGACTATTTGCCAATCATGTTTTAGATGGTCCCTCAGTCTGGTGTGTCTGCTGATTGGGCCCAGGTGGGCAGGTGTAACCCAGACATGTTGTGTGGTATATAAAAAGCAACATAACCAACTAAAACTGACTCCTGTGTCTGTAGCCTGAGCATGTACTCTCAGCCCATTGTTGACTATGACACACTCCACAATTTGTTTGTGGAGGCATCAAACGGCAGGTCATCCACGGGATCCCCTGGTGACAGAGGATTTCCTCCCAATTCCAGGGCCCATGTAGGATTTTCAAAAATCACTTTTGAGCCAACCACTACTACACATCCAGGATCAAGAAGGTGTGTGTGTGGTGGCCCAAGCCTGGATAACAACCCAGCATTTAGGAGGTGACAGCAGAAGGGTGGATAGTCCAGTTATCTTCAGTTATATAGTGAGCCCGAGGCCAGTCTGCACAACACAAAACCCTATCTAGGAGGAGGAGGGCGGAAGGAGAGAAGAAAGGAGAGAAAGAAGAGGAAGGGGGAGAAGAGGAAGAGGAGGAGAGAAGTCAGGCCCTCTACATCATAAATGCTCTTCACGTGATATATCTTGACATATTTTTATTAATTAATGTTTACAGAAAACAGTGGTAGGACATCTGGGAGCCACAGAGCGCATGAATGTGTGCCCCAATACAAAAAGAGCTTGATCACATCTGAGGGAGCTGAGCTGCAATTATGATTCAACGAAAATTATGAGTCCCAGGGAATTACGCTGTTTCCTCATTTCCCGGTAGCTCTGTAGTTTTATTTTCATGCATGTTATGTTTATATAAGTACTAAAAGCAAAAGAACTGCCCAATTTTGGTTTACATTGAAGTATAAAAACTTTGTTCAAGACAATTTCGTCTTACTTCAGGACGGTGTTAACACTCAAGGTCATACATACTGCTAGCAAGGAGAATATTCTGCACCCCAGTCCTTTCCAAGCACCCTCCTTGGTCCCCCCATCCCCACCCAGGTGTCGGGAGCTAGCTCCCCTCGCGGCTTACCTGCAGGGCAGTTTCCCTCTTCTTGCTGCCCATAGCTTTCTCTGCAAAGGAGACCACGCACGGTTATCGGGCCTGGGCATTGGGGTCTCCCCACCCCCTCTCAGCAAGACCCTCCACCAGCAATCAAGGGACTGATACAAAAGGAGCACGCGCGCGTGGACGCCCCCACGCACGCACGCACGCCGCCCGCAGCCCCCGCGGGGTCGCCTGGGGTGGGCCAGGTCCCTCCTCCTCCCCCCGCGGACGCGCGCGGCGGCGGTCGAGTTCCCGAGTACTACCGGAGAACGCGCCTCCGCCGCGGCCTCCCGCTGCAGGCTCCTCGGCCTCCACCGGCGACCGGCGGCGACCCGGCTACGGTCGTCCTGGCAACCGCTTCTCCAGCCCCGCGGCGCGCTAGCCACGCCCACACCGCGCCGCGATTGGAGGGCTAGGCGGCGGGTGCGCGCTCATTGGCTGGAGCGGATGTCACTGAAGCAGAGGGGCTGGGAAGGATGTTCCGTGTTCTGCACCATCGGGAGGACGGCGAGGGGAGGAGAGGTGCTCAGGGTTGAGGGCGCTTGGCCTGCAGAGCCCGCCGGCGGGGTTCAGCTCCCCAGCGCCCTTGTAAAGCCAGATCACAAAGTGGCGCCTGTGTCTTTATGTTGGATGACATGGATCTGTGACTTTAAGGCTTCGTCCAACAGCCAGTTCTCTTTCTCAAAGACATGCTTCTGATTAGACTTTTGCCGAGGAGTGTGCTTTTTATTTGTTTCGTTTTGCTCTAATGCAAGAATTTCTAACTTTATTACTAAAATATTTTAGTCTAAAGCATCAATTCTTCCTTCTGCAAGACATGTGTTTGCCACAAGGTGGTGGTTTGCTCAAAGGAATCCCTTCTGGGATTCAAGTTAGACATGAGGAGTTATAGACATGAGTTACACATAAGGAGAATCTTCCAAACGCTTCAGAGCTGACTGGACCCAAGACAAGAAGGAACCTATTCACCTGGAGAAGAGATCATAAATCAAAGTGAGCCGTGTCTTCCAGACTTCCATCTTAGTTGACAAGGATATACAAGCACATCTGTCTAACCTGAGTCCTCTCTTCTACGCATTAATGTCTTCTTCTTCTTCTTCTTCTTCTTCTTCTTCTTCTTCTTCTTCTTCTTCTTCTTCCTTCTTTCTTCTTTCTTCCTTCTCTTTTCTCCTTTCTTCTTTTTCTCCCCAGTGCTGTGGCTTGCTCTGAGAAGGCAGAAGGAGGCAGAACTGAGCTTTCCAAGGAGACAGGCTTGGGCTGGAGGCTGGATCTACCCCCTGCTGCCGCCTGGGTAAGCCATGGCCTTCCTCATTCAGACTCAGCATCTCATCTTCAATGGGGAATTCCTGCCATTCCGTGTGCCATGGAGAAGACATTGTCTTTCAGAGTTTCTGGGCATTAGCACAAGTGTTTCTGGGGCTGAGGTATTATGTCCCCTTTCATGATATGAAGGGTGCTGGGTAGCAGGCACTGGTCAAGGACCGTAGTGGCTCTTCCACCCTACACTATCCCTGACACCCTGGGCAGTTTTCCTCAGTCAGTGGAGAAATGAGTGTTGCTTAAAAAAGAAAAGACTTGAAAAGCATTTAAAAATACTTTTGACAATGTCATACATGTATATAATGTATTTTGATCATATTCACATTCCTTTTTGTGAGACTGTCACTGAAGTATAGTTGATCAAAATTCATGTTATGTTTATTGTCTCTGTGTCCTAAGAAACAAGCAATTACTCTTACTGTCTTCTAGGAGGTATTAAAAATTATAAGGAAAACATAATGAAAGAAAGCATTAGAAAGTTACCTCTACATTCAGGCCTATGGTCCATCTTGAATTTCTTTGATCCATTTCAAGTTACTTCTTTCCTTCCTCCCTCCCTCCTTTCCTTCTGTCTCCCCTCCCTTCCTTTTTTCCTTCCTTTCTTTCTCCTTCCCTCTCTCCCTTCCTTTCAGAGCCATTCTCTGTGTGTGTTGCCCTGGCTGGTCAAACTTGTGAGCTCAGGGGATCCTTCTGCCTCGATCTACCAAGTAGCTGTGATAGCAGGTGAAAACCACCTTGCCCATCTTAAATTTATTTTTTAGCTAAAAATTTACTGACATAATTGTAGATTCATACAGTGGCAGCAAATAGCACAGAAAAATTGCCTGTATCTTCTGCCCAGTTTCTCTCAGTGGTAACATTTCACATCATCACAGCCAGGTTACTGATGGCAATGCAATTTACTCATCTTAGATATCCGATTTCGGTTGTGTCGTTTGTATTTTTATAAATTTTAAAGTTCAACACTTGCACAGTATCTCCTGCTGTGATCAGTATCCTGAGCAGAAGGAACTCTGTGTTACCCTTTATTAACACATCCATCTCCCTCCAGTGTATCTACTCTGGACCCTTTCTTAATGTCTGGTAACTGCTGTTCTTTCCTCCATTTCTAAACATTTGTTCTTAGAAAAAGTTATGTGAAAATTATACAAATGATATAATATGTAACCTCTTGGGATTAGCTTGCTCACTGGGTGTAATTCCCTTGGAATTTGTCCAAGTTGTTGCGAGTATCAGTAGTTTCTTTCCTTTGTATGACTTCACATTCACAGTCTCTGTGTACCACAGTTCATTTCAAATTCACTTTTTGTGTGAGGGGGGCGGGAGGTAGTGGTCAAGGGCCATTTTTCTCCAGATGGACTTCTGGCTATGTGTGCATGCCTGCTGTCCTTGTAAGGAACCTCTTTGTCAGGAACCTCTTTGTCATTCAAGTGTGAGCTCTTTTTAGGACTCTTCATTTCCCTTGTTTGATTATTAGTTTATGATAATCAAGATTAGCTCCAAGGCAATGTAATTTTTGCCACCAACTTTTATATTTTAACTATATTTTTATTTATTTGCAAGCAGAAGAGAGAGAGAGAGAGAGAGAGAGAGAGAGAGAGAGAGAGAGAGAGAGAGAGAGAGAGAGAGAATAGGCATGCCAGGGGCTCTAGCCACTGCAAATGAACTCCAGATGCATGCACTACTTTGTGCATCTTGGCATTACTTGGGTAACTGGGGAATTGAAACTGGGTCATTGGGCTTTGCAGGCAAGTGCCTTAACTGCTGAGCCATCTCTCCAGCCCTATTTTTATTTTTTAACTTAGCATACAAAGTAATAGAATTCATGATGGCATTTTCATATGTCTATTCTGATTTTCTTTTCCAGAATTTGTTTATTCCAATTTCTTTGATTTTCATATCAATATCAGAATCAACCTGTTACTATTTTTTTAAATATATATTTATTGTCCATAATGAGTTACATTATTTAGTGGGCAAACAATGCGTTGTTATCCCGAATTCCCCAATTCCCCCCCTCCCCATCCCTGATCAGTTGGATATCCTCCTCCATGGGCTGTCTGTATTAGTCCTTGTGGCAAGGGATCCTGTATATCTTAGTACTCATCCCAGTCTTCCTGGCCCAAGTGAGTTGGTGCTATGCCTCTGGACCGTCTCCCCCACCACGGCTCTCACAATCTTTCCACCCCCTCTTCCACTCAGTTCCCTGAGTCATGGCGGGTGAGTAATAAGGCTGCTTTAATGTTGCGAGCTTAGAGGTCCTTGTGTCGAAAATCCTTGGTTTCTGTCACATTGGCCTATCCTGTGTTGATTGAATGACTGTGGTTATAGGTCCCTTGTTCATCTGTCATTGTCTGCTGGGTTCCAACCTGTTACTATTTTTGAAAAAATATCTTGCTTGGTTTGATGAGGGTTGTGTTGATTCTAAAGATTAACGAGGAGAATTGATGTTGGATTGACATTGCATCATCCATTCTGTAAATATGGTGTGTTTTCCCAGTTTTTCTTATTTTCCTTTTTATCTTCCCAGTGCTGGGGATGGAACCCAGGGACTTCTGCATTGTGATGGTTAAGTTTTGTTGTCAACTTGACCTTTCAAGTACTCTTGGGTGGGTCTCTCAGGATGTTCACAGGAAGGCAGCCTCTCAGTAGGGGGCAGGATATAAGGAAGCTCAGGAGAGCTAGAAGTAACATCCTTTCCTGTGTGGGCAGTGAAGGAAGGAAATTCCAGAGACTCATGAGGCCATTAAGTCTGGGATAGGGTTGCAAGACCCCACCCTAAGGCTATATAAAGGGGAAGAAATTCTCTCCTTGGCCCCTCCTGCCTGTTTGCTATTGTATGTGTGGTGTAGGTGATGGTTTCTCTCTCTGCTTGGACCTGTGAAAGAGGGCCAACCTCTTTCGCTGTTACAGAACTTCCCCCTCAATCTATAGTTTCAATAAATACTTTCCTCCCCCAAATTGTGCCTGGTTTGAAGATTCATCCCAGCGGCGTGTGGCTGACTGCTAGACAAATGCTCTACCACTGAGT
This sequence comes from Zapus hudsonius, assembly GCA_004024765.1. Classification (NCBI taxonomy): domain Eukaryota; kingdom Metazoa; phylum Chordata; class Mammalia; order Rodentia; family Dipodidae; genus Zapus; species Zapus hudsonius. The sequence continues at coordinate 10,402 of PVHP010002994.1, read as the reverse complement.
TGCATCAGGGCTCAGGAGATGGCTCAGCAGTTAAAGGGGCTCAAAAAGCCTACCAGCCCAGGTTCAATGGCCCAGCCACTCACATAAAGCTGGAAAGGCAACATTTTACAGCTCCAAGAGGCCCTGGCATTCACGCATATGCGCACACACACACAAAATTTTTTCAAACATCAAGTCCACTGAGTTACATCCCCAGACCTTCATTTATTATTTTTTTATTTCAACAATGTTTTCTAATTGTTGAAGATTCAGAAGTTGTTTTTATTTTGTGTTCATCAATGTTATCATCAATGAAATATTTTATTTATTAAATTTATTTCCAATGATTTGCTGCCAAAACATGGAGATGCAACGGAAGTTTTTGTATTTTAATGATGTAGCCCCAGATCTTGCTAAACTCACTCTTGCTAGTAGATTTTGTTGTGTCGATTATAGGGGTGACTTTGAATATAAAACAGGGGCTAAAAAATATGTTCCTGAACTTAGCTTGTACCAACCAACTGTGTTCCACTTTCTTCAAGCTGCAGAAGCCAGCTGGAGGTACCAGCAGACTGCTGATCTTGTATTATCAGTCCTTTGGGCAGGATGTTCTAGTGAATCCTAGTGAACCTTTTGTCACAGAGAAGTTAGAGGAGCAGCAGAGCTGGTCCCCACGTTGTGCCACAGTCTGATGGGTATTTTTCTGCCACTACTCACTGGTTTCTTCCTTTTCAGCATCAGAGGCACTGAATGGCTTTGCTCTTACTGTTTCTGTGAACAGCCCTGAAAGATGGTCTCCTAAAGTGAAGGAAGGTTTGCTTACAGCCTGGGAAGTAGAGATAGAACCTCCCTCTAGAGAAAGCACATTTACTCATCAGTGTCAGCACTTTCGGTGCTGGCATTGTTCTCTGTGACGTGACCCACTCTGTGCAGGTCTCACTTGACCCTCTGTGTTGTCCTCTCGGGACCTGCACGAAAGCTCCAGTCCTCTGGCTACTGCTTTCTCCTAATTTTTAATTTTTGGTTTTTTGAGGTGGGGTCTCGCTCTAGACCAAGCTGACCTGGAATTCACTAAGTAGTCTCTGGTTGGCCTCCAACTCATAGCAATCCTCCTACCTCTGCCTCCTGAGTGCTAGAATTAAAGGCATGTACCACCATACCTGGATTTTTATTTATTTATTTAAAAAATATTCTTATTTATTTATTTGAGAGAAAGAGGCAGAGTTGTGGGCACATCAGGGCTTCCTGCCACTGCAAACAAACTCCAGACCAATGCATCACTTTGTGCATCTGGCTTTATGTGGGTCCTGGAGAATCAGACTCAGGCCAACAGGCTTTGAAAGCAAGCACCTTTAACCACTGTGCCATGTCTCCAACCCTGGATAATGCTTTTGCTTTGAGTAATAAACTCTCCTTCATCTATGACCCAGAAGCCCCCTGTCTCCTGCCAGCATCCATGAAACTATGAGACTCACTTGTCAATTTCCAAGTAGGATAAAATCTCACACTTCCCATTGCATGTGGGTGGGAATTTCACTCTGTTGCCCACACTGGCCTTGAACTCCTGTCACAGGCTCAAGTGATCCTCTTGGCTTCTCAAGTAACTATGACAATAGGCATAAACCACAGTATTCAGCTCCCACTTCACAATTCTTGACCTAATGAACTTTGCTTCTTGACTGTGTGGCGCCTCTGGAGATTAGAGAAAATGACCTTTAACCAAGCCTTACAACTCCTTGTCCACCTAGGTGGCCTGACAAGCTTATGAGGCAGAGCTGTAATTTTCAGTCAAGCCCCAGAGTCCTCATTACCTAGGACTGCATCCCTGCAATTCCTCCCCCAGCTTCCTGAAGGGCTCCCACATGACTGCCTCTGAGCTGAAGGCTTACGCTAAATGGACTTTTGGGACCGTTAAGCTTAACTAATAGTTTCCTCAAAGATAGTGTGCATTTTGAAGTACTATATACCATACAAGTATTTGTTTTAGTGTCAAAGTAATGTTTCAAAATTCTAAGCACCAATGAGTCAAAACTCGTATTTGTCAATGGGAGTGATGTTATTTAATTTCAGAAAATTGGTCTAAATTGAACTAAATAAGCCTTGAATTTCAAGTTCAACATCCTAGCAATTTTTCTTTTTGTGACTTGTATTACAAGAACAAAGGACTTGGTATCTCAAGTACTAAGACTCATGAAAACATAAATGGTGATGATGTTTTTACTGTTTTATGTGCTGGCACTGGGAGTTGCTGAGAAGGGGTCCTCAGTCAGCCAATCCCAGGCTGTGGGCTGCAATGTCATCTATCTAGAAGCGAGGACATTACTCATGTTTCAGGAAGCGACTCTCACCCCAGCTCAGTTTCTTATTGGCTTCACGAGGCGCTCATTAAGGATTTTATTTATCAAATGAAGAAATATGTCTAGGGGCTGGAGAGATGGCTCAGTGGATAAGGCACTCGCCTCCGGTGCCTAAGGCCCTGGGTTCAATTCCCCAGGATCCACATAAGTCAGACCCACAAGGTGGTGGCCCTGGTGTTCTCTCTCTCTCTCTCTCTCTCTCTCTCTCTCTCTCTCTATATATATATATATATATATATATATATATATATATATATATATATATCTGCTTAAAAATAAATAAATAAAATAAAATAATATTAAAAAAAAGAAATATGTCTAATGCTTTAAAAAGTATTGATTGGGCTGGAAAGATGGCTTACTGATTAAGGCACTTGCCTTCGAAGCCTAACAACCCAGGTTCAATTCCCTAGTACCCATGTAAAGCCAGATGCACAAAGTGGCACATGCATCTGGAGTTCACTTGCAGTGGCTGGATACCCTAGTGTACCCATTCTCTTTGTCTCTCTTCTCTTTCTCCCTCTCTCTGCTTGCAAATAAATAAAAATTTAAAGTATTGCTTAACAATAAAGGAGATGTCTAACATGCTCTCCAAGGCTCAGAGAACCTTGCAGAAGAGGGGTGGAAAGAATGTAAGAGCCACAGGGTGAGAGGTCACACTGTGGGCACTGTCCTCCCAGTGTGAATTGCGTGGTGATTCTTGACTCCACAATGATTTCATACCCGCTGAGGAGGGCCCTCAGTGGGTAGAAAAGGATAATGTGATGAGAATAGAACCAGTTTGTATAATGTTCACATTTCAAAGTTCCCAATAAAAATTAATGTCATTGTTTTTTGTTTTTAAAACTATTTTTATTTATTTGCAAGGAGAGAGAAAGAAAGAGAGACAGAGAGAAAGAATGGGCATGCCAGGGCCTCCAGCCACTGCAGACAGACTCCAGACACATGTGCCACTTTTTGCATCTGGCTTTATGTGGGTGCTGGGGAATCGAATCTGAGATTCCTCAGGCTTTGCAGGCCTTAACCACTGAGCAATCTCTCCAGCCCCTCCCCTTTTGTTCTTTTGGTGTAGGGTCTCACTCTAGGCCAGGCTGACCCGGAATACACTATGTAGTCTCAGGGTGACCTCAAACTCATGGTGATCCTCTTAACTCTGCCTCCTGAGTGCTGGGATTAAAGATATATACCATGATTCCCAGCTAAAATTAATTTTTTAAGGTATTGCTTAGTCTAAGCACTGTCATTTTCATCAAATGTATGCTACTGAAATTGTAAGTTTCTCAAAAGACTCATACTCTTCTTTACCCAACTCTCAAGACTTGGGAAATAATAAACATACATTATTATTTTAGTTCCGGAGTGATCAAATTTTCCATCCAAAGACTTAGCCTCTCTGTACTGCCCCCAGCACAGCACTAGTGTGGGCCAGAGACACCAGCAGTGACCATTGACCTGCCATCCTCCACTCCCACACCATGCCCCTTCACTTGATCTTGTCTACCGAATCAATACCAGCAAATTCCCAAGGAACCACACTCCCAGGTTTTCTCCTCACTCACTGAACATTAATGCCCTAGGAGTTCATGGAAAATGTGAGAATAGCTGAGTTTAGAAATGCAGGAGGCTCCTGATCTGGATGCATCTGTATGTTACAAACCGCAGCCTGTAACTAAGCCCCAGAGACTCACATCTGCCCCACAGCTGGTGTAGAGAAGCATAGACCTGGGACCAGCCATAGCTGTGTTACAGACCCCAGAGGAGGCCTGCAGCTACTGCCTTCCCTGGCTCCTGCTCTAAGTCATTTAGTTACCAGCTTAACACTCCAGACACAATATCACAATACAAGTCCATTTTAGCAGCCAGGCCTGGGTCATGCTTCAAGTATGTTCCATTTTTTTCAGCCTCCTTGAGAGTCACTGGCCTTTTCATTGTCTCTCTAGCTTTACCTTTCAAAAATGTTGCATAGTTGGAATCACCCAGTATTTAGCCTTTTAAAGACTGGCATCTTCTACACAATAACACACCTAAAGTTCTATGACTTGAGAAGCTCATATCTATTTTAGCACTGCTATCTGGATGTGTCAAAGTATATTTACTCACTAGTCTTGTGAAGGACATCTTGATTCCAACTTAGTTCCAAGTTGTGGACATCATGAATAACACTACTGAAAGCATCCATTTATAGCTTTTTGAGTGGACACAAATTTTCAAATCCTTTAAGTAAATACCAAGGAATACAATTTCTGGATCACATGGGAAGAGTACTTTCAGCTTTTGAAGAAACTACCAAACTGTCTTCCAAAGTAGTGGCCCCATTTTGCATGCCAACCAGCAAGGAATGAAAATTCCCATTGCCCACATCCATGGGTGTTGGCAGTGTTCTGGAGTTCGGCCATTCGAAAGGTGTGCAATGGCACCTCACTCTTTTTTTTTTCTTTCATTTCCCTGATGATACACTAAGTGGAGCATTCATCTGGCTTCTGAGGCACCCCTATGGATCCTTGTGGACACAGACATGCCCTTTTCCTTGCCTCCCTGAGAATGCTATGAGGTGCTGCAACCCATTTGCAGAGATCCTCTTGCGACTGTTTGCTCCTTCCCCCATGCCATGTTTTTTGGGGACTCTGGGAAACACAGCACCTTTGAAAACTTTGCCACAGAGGCACACCTCCTACTGGCTACCCAGAGTTCTTTCATTTCTTCTGCTCTTATAGAACAGGTCCCAAATCCAATCAGAAGTAGTTGGTTACCCCCATGGGAGTCATGTCACTATTGCACCCATGGGCACCTTGTGTGGCAGGTCAGTGTTGTAGCTCCCAGGGAACACTGCTGGATGAGGCCTTTGATGGTTTTTCTCCCCCAGCAGCCTGTATAGCACCTTTTGCTAGCCAGTAGAGACAAGGTTTCTAGTTCAGTTCCAGTATGATTTCTCTTTATCCCCACAAGCAGAGGGTATGGAATCTTCAGCAATAGGGTTTTACTGTTCAGTTCCGGTAGGCAACCAAGAGCACCAGCAATAGCCCGTGTTGCTTTGACAATAACTCCTAGGGAGGTATCCCACACCTGACACTGTTTTGTTTAATAAATAACTCTTAGCTTCTAAGATCAGCATTATGCATTCATGTAGGTTACCTCTATTCATTCTGTTATTTCAAATTATATTTCAAAGTATATTTCAAATTTATAAGGCCGTATATTTTCATAAGGTTATTTCTTTGTATCTCCTAAGCTTTGATTAACTCTCCCCACTTCCTTCTTACATCCATCCTTCCTCATCCTTAGCACCTTCCAAGCCCATGATTTCCTCTCATTACTTTGATAACACGTGTGTTCTAGTATACCCCTTTAAGGGCTCTTCTCCCCGTCCCGGACCCTTTCTATCTTCTTGCTCTCCACTATAGGTACTCCAAGCTAAACTTCTGTATCTGGAGATTTGAAGCCATGCTCTGCCATGAGAGAGAATGTGCAGCATTTGTCTTTCTGGGCCTAGATTGCCTTGCTCAGAACAATGTTTTCCAGTTCCATCCATTTTCCTGCAAATTTCACAATTTCACTTTTCTTTATAGCTGAATAAAATTCTATTTTGTGTATGTGCCACATTTTCATTATCCATTCACTGGTTGATGGACATGTAGGCTGGTTCTAGTTCCTAGCTATTGTGAATTGAGCTGTAAAGAACATGGATGTACAAGTATCTCTGTGGTATAATATAGAATATATGCCCAGGAGTAGTATAGCGGGGTGATATGGAAAATCTATGTTTAGCTTTTAGAGGAATTTCCATACAAAATTAACATACAAAAATCAGTAGTAGCCTTTCTATATATGACAAACATACTGAGAAAAAAATCAGAGAATCCTATTCACAATATTCTCAAAAATATAAAATACTTTGTAATAAACCTAACCAAGAAAGTAAAAGACTTCTACAAATAAAAAATTTAAAGACATAAGAGAGAAAATGATGGTCTGGGAGACAGCTATGAGCCTGCCAACCACATGACCCACTTAAAGCTAGATGCAGGGCTGGAGAGATGGCTCAGTGATTAAAAGGTACTTGCTTGTAAAACCTGATGGCCTGGGTTCAGTTTCCCAGTACTATATAATGCCAGATGCACAAAGTGGTATATGCATCTGGAATCCATATGTTGTGGTGGGAGGCCCTAGTGTGTCCATTCTCTCTCTCTCTCTCTCTCTCTCTCTCTCTCTCTCTCTCTCTCTCTCTCACTGTTTCATAAAGAAATAAAATATTTTTAAAAATTATTGGGCTGAAGAGATGGTTTAGAGATGGTTAGAAGGACCTGAGTTTGATTCCCCAGAGTCCACATAAAGTCAGATGCACAAGATGGAACATGTGTCTGGAGTTCGTCCAGTCAGAGAGCAGTTGGTTTCCGGTCTATGGTTATTCTTGCAGCTACATCATAAGCAGGGGACAAGGGGCTTGTCATAGAATAATGGTCAGCTAAGGGGTGAACTGGCAAAAGCTAAGCAAGCTTCTTTTGCTAGCCTACAGCTGGTGCTTCTGGGTCACCAAAAGATCTAATTCTAGTGACAGCCTGAAGACACTGTAAATGGAACAAGTTCTGCTCACATATTCTTTTTTCCTGCTTCCACAACACCAAACACACCCAAGTGACCTGCCTGATGAGGTCAGCTGGCAAGGCAGAATGAGTCCAGGCTTTGTAGTTAGGACAGCATGACTCTCAGAGGTCTGTGGGCTGGGTGGGATTGGACTTGCAGCCGTTTGATATCTAAAACAGGGCTGGCAAGACCTTTTGCACAGGTGTGCAGACCCACCACCATGTCCAGTGATTGCTCAGGAACTCAGAGCTGCTTTTACCCCCAGGGACCACGCTAGGGCTTGAGGTCTGGAGGAAAGCTGGGCCATGAGGACCTGGCTCCAGATCGCTTGTTCTCTGAGCCACTAGCACCAGCTCGCATCTGTTCTGAGGCACAGCATCCAGCAAGTCTTGGGACACAGACAGACACAGCTCGCACAGCAGAGATGAAGCGCATTTGCTTTGCCACCGATCAGAGAAGTCCCACAGTGGGTTGGCCCAGCAGCTCTGACCTTTGTTCTGCTCTGGGATTTGGTTCCTGGTCCACTGGCTAGCTTTGGACCTCTGGGCATGAGTGCTTTCTGGGTCCTTGGCCTGAAGTCTGGCATGCCATGCCCCAGGCACACCCGAAGAGCCGTGCAGATCTACTGGGATATTTGGAAAGACCTCGGTCTCAGTCGTGACTAGGTGCACAAGGTTGCCTTTCCTTTGTTCTCCTTTACCAAGCTGTCATCAGCTTTCACTGCCCCCCCCCAACCTTGTGGTAGGTGCTCTTCCTCGGTGCTCCCACAATCCACTGTGTTTCTCTCTCACTTCAGGCATTCACTTTGCTGGGAGCAACACCCAGTGAACCCCAACACCTAGCACTCAGTGGATGCTATCAATGTTTACAGTTTGAACACCCAAATCCACAACTTGATTTTGCTGATCAATACCTTGTTCTCTAAAAGATCTGCTTTTAGAAACTAAGTTACTTCTGGATTCAAAGAACAGAGGAGGTAGCCCAGATGAGACAGTCCATTCTCATTAACCCGGAAGGCTTTAATAGCCCTGTTGGAGAATCCCAGGCACCTGGAATACTCCATATACTACGCTGTGGAAGTTCCATTTCTGGGGAGACATATTATGAAAGATTTCTGTATGAAAGTGAAATAGAGATCCTTGGACTGTGGTGTAGCTGTTGTCTCAGCTGTGTCAGTGAGGCCCCAGGAGAGGATATCTCCTCACAACCAGCCAGACAGAATGCTTTCCCTAGGGCTTGTGGTAAATGGAAGGGGGAGGAAAAGTCAGTTCCAGGGCAAGCTCCAGCCAGTCAAGGTTAACTTCCATCTCTCAAGGCCCATTCCCAAATACTTCTTTTTCTCTCTACTGCCAAGATAAGATATTCCCTGGTCTGCTTTCCAAGCCCTGGCACTTTGGGGGCCCGCCTGGGCCTTGAGAGCAACAGATGGAAGAGCGGATGTGGAGTGGGGATATGTGGCTGTCACCAAATACATGCCTGGGATTTGTTTCCTTTGCTGCTAGGATGAAATACCTGACAAGAAGCAACTTAAGGGGTGGGTTTATTTTGACTTACAGTTTAAGGGGATACAGTCTGTCATGACAGAGAACTTGCTGCAGCTGGTCACAGTCAGTCTGCAGTCAGGAAGCAGAGAACAATAAATCCAAGGTCTCAGCTAACTTTCTCCTTTTTATTGAGTCCAGGACCTCAGCTTATAAATGGTACACGCATGGGTGGGGCTTTCCAGTTCAACTAACGTAAGTTATAAACCCCTCCACAGACCTACCTAGAGACTTGTTGCTTAGATGCAATTAGTTGACAATCAGGATTAATCATCACAGATACTAATAGAAGCCCACACCAGACAGAACCTTACTGTGGCCTGCGGGGTGCAGAGCAATGAGGCCCCTACAGCCTGGGAGTGGGAAGGGGAAGCTCTTAAAATGGGAAGGGAGGTTCCAAGTCATCAAGGCCTGTTTAGAGAAAATATATTCTCAGAAATGACACTGATAAAACCAGGAGTGATGACACACATCTCTAGTTTTAACACTGAGGTATGAGGATCTCTGTGAGTTCAAGGCCAGCCTAGGGCTACAAAGTAAGTTTCAGGTGGGCTAAAGTGAGACCCTGCCTCAAAAATGCCAAAAAGAGAAAGAAAGAAAGAAGGAGGAAGGAAGGAAGAAAGAAAGAAAGAGAAAGAAAAAGGAAGAAAGAGAAAGGAAGGAAGGAAGGAAGGAAAGAAAGAAAGAAAGAAAGAAAGAAAGAAAATCAACGATACCACTGAGGGTGGCATCATGGGGCACAACCAGAGAAAGAGTGATTTGAATCAGACATCCACATATGTTTTGAATGATTGGTCACCAGGAGGTGGTAATTTGGGAGGAGGAACCTTGCTGGAGGAGGTGTGTTCCTGGCGATGAACTTAAGGGTGTTATAGCCCAGCTCCCCCTTGCTAGAGTTTTCTACCTGTGTATTAGAAGAATGTCCAGCCTCTCTTCTTGCCACACTTTCCCCTGCCATCGGAGCTTCCCCTTGAGACGGAAGGAAAAACAAAACAAACAAAAAACCCTCCTCCCATGAGATGCTTTGGGTTGGGCACTTTGTCCCAGCAAAGGGAAGGTGAGTACCACAGAAAGAAAAAGAAAGAAAGAATCTAAACAAGGTGCTGCTTCTTTCCCAGTAGGATGGCCACAACCAAAAAGGCACCTAATACCAAGCGTGGGCAAGAGTGTGGAGACAGCTGCTTTGGAAAAGTTTGGGGTTTTGCCAAAAAAGCGTTTACCCATGTGGCCTGGCAATTCCACTCTGAAGTATAGCCAAGAAAAATGAAAATATATTGTTACACACAGACTTGCATAAGAATGTTCGTAGTCGCTTTAGTCATAATCGCCCCAATGTGGAGCCTTCAATATCCATCAAAGCCTCAAGCCCTTGCGGCTGCATGCACACACCGTGGCACTGGACCCTGGACCTCCAATATGCACCCTGAAAACTCTGCGCTGACCACAAGAGAGGCCACACGGTGTATGACTCCATTTACCGTAATGTCCTGCATAGACATATCCATGGAGACTGCGGAGTAGAGCAGCGGGGCTGCTCACAGGGATTTTTATTTAAGGAATGAGTAGGGATAAACTGTTCTGAATCAGATCACAGCTATACATGTACAACTTTGTGGGTCCCCCAAACCTCTGGGACTGTACGCTGGAAAGGGGGGCCATGGGCTTCTATCTCAATTCTTTTAAGAAGGGGAGACATTGGTGCCTATGGAGTGGAGGTAGCCAACTGAAACAACGAAATGGTGTGCGTCCATTCAAAAGAACTTTGGGGCCTGGAAGGGCGCACCAGACAACTGGGTGCAGGTCCCAGAGAGGCTTCTGGGGATCCTTGGGGAGGGGAGGCGGCTAAGACCACCAGCTGGCCCAAGACTGGAGAAGCTTCTGCAGGTTCCAAGTTTGGCCGGGCCACTAAGATGCTTCTCATTCAGCGTGGCGAGGGGGTGAGGG
>PVHP010002993.1:31432-82925 GCA_004024765.1 Zapus hudsonius | reverse complement strand
CAGAGGAATTTCATTCTTCCCAGGCTGGGAACAGAAAGAAGAAACAAGGAAAGAGCTCATGAAGAGAACTGGATGGGTCCATTTGTAAATTAGGAATCCATTACAATGAGCTTCGAGCTTCATTGCCAAGTTCAAATATATATGAAGAATCTTGGTTGGTTGTTGGAGCCAGGAGCACAGATCCAGAAAGGGCTCATCCACCAGAGTGTGAGCCAGAGAGAAGTTTGAGGAAGAATCAGGAGGAACCTTTAAGCTACATCTGCTCCATTTTATGGCCATCTTGCATGAGACTGAATCAGACAGGGGTTAGGGTCTGGTGGGGCATTGAGGTTGCTGTTGGACCTGTGCCCCTAAATTAAATGCCTGTAAAAGAAAGGCACCTCATTTCTAATCCCTATCATTACTTTTGCTGAGGAATACAAATGAATGAGTTGATAACATTTATCATCCTATGAATCCAGGACCAGACTCTGTAGCACTGAAATCTATTTTCACTCTAAATTTCAGAACTGAGCTGAGGGGTCTGGATTTATGGAAAAGTATTCTATTCATATAACTCAAAACCTGAAAACTTAGGTTGTGCAGATGAAGGCAAGATGGTTAAACAGTGTATGATGAGTTCCATGCCAGCCTTCCCAGTCTTCAGCTTTAAACTGTGCCTGTACTCAGGAGACAAGTTCACATTGTGGAATATATTTTGATTGGATATCTATAAATATTATTACAAGGCTAGTTTGGACCAAATCTCGCTTTCCACAACCCTTTTCCAATCAGAAATAATGGGATTTAAGCTCATTGGTAAAGATCACGTTGGCAGGAATTAACTGATATTTTCAGATACTCAACAGGAGTTTTTACACACCTCTGAGTGCCACTCAGCCACAGGTAAAGAACTTTATAGCTTGAGGGGAGAGCTCATTAGAGCCGATTAGAGCCTCAGTGATCAGCAGTGGCATTAAAATATTTGGCTGAATCAACTTTGTCCTTTCAACACAGAGGTTGTGATTCTTTACAAATATACCTTTCTCAGAACATTAACAATTTTATAGAATTGCAGGTAATAAGCACTTAAATTTAATAATTAAAGACTCCTTGTCAAAATCCTTGGAGAGATGGCTCAGCGGTTAAGGTGCTTGCCTCCAGTGCCTAAGGCCCAGGGTTCCCCAGTACTCATATGCCAGACCCACAAGGTGGTGGTCCTGGTTCTCTCTCTCTCTCTCTCTCTCTCTCTCTCTCTCTCTCTCTCTCTCTCTCTCTCTCTCTCTCATCTCTCTGCTTGAAAATGAATAAATAAAATATTTTTTAAAATCCTTGCCAAATGAATCCTGAGAAGGAGACTTCACTACACATACTTGCACACCGATTGCCAAAGACACTTTAAAATTAGCAACATATGTCTGTGATGCTTCACAAAAAAATAGAAAAACAACAAGGTTCTATAACAAATACTAACTTAAGAAATCTGGTGACCTGGGCTTCATTCATCCTGTGTCTTCATGCTTTCTCATATGGGCGTATTGGCCTCGTGCATTGGTGAGAATTATTGACACACTGTCATTTCTATTATTGTTATTTTGTCCAACTGAGGACACTTTAAGTGGACTGGCTTGTGTACAGCATCTTTGTTCCTATCCACTCTGTTTACAAGGATACATGACCTCGTCTTGCCCTAGAATACTAGAAAGTGTTACTATAATCAGAGGTGTGTTAGAATTGATGGATCCATAGTAGTTTTCTCCTAGCAAAGAAAAATGTTTGAGAACAGAGAGAAGCAGAACACTTTTCAAAAATATTAAATTTTGAAAGAAACACTGGAGTGCACATTCATTTTTTTAAAAAATGAAAAAAATTAAAGTATATATTTTAGACACTGAGGATACTCAAAATGTATCAAAGAAGAAATCTTGAAGCTGCTAAGCACTCAACACTAAAGTAAACTTAAAACACACCCAACAAGGCTCAGGTAATTTTGCAAAAGGGGCAGAAAGAATGTGAGAGCCATAGGTTGGGAGGGAATATCCAGAGACATCATCCCCCATTGCCCTCCAATGACTGACTGCTGTTCTCACAACTCATAACCCATTATCCCATGGTGAATACCAGCAATCCCAGTAAGGAGGGTCCTCAATGGAGTGGGGCCAGGGAGGAGGAAAAAAATGCTACCAATACATTATTTGCCCATACAAAGTTTCTAATTAATAAAATATTTTTTCAGTTAGTCCTATCATAAATAGTTATCTGTATCAGGAACTATAGAACTATGTTCTAAAGATTCAGAGTTTCCAAGCAGTAATTTGAAGATATAAGAATAGTAATTATTTTCCATTGAGATATGGTCTCATATATCTCAGCCTGGCCTCATACTTTCTACATAACTGAGGATGACCTTCAACTTGTCATCCCCAGCCTCTACCTCCCCAGAGATGTGATGACAGGTACATGTCTCCATACCTGGTTTATGTGGTACCTCCCCAGGGCTGGGATGACACATACCTCCATACCTGGTTTTATGTAGTACCTTCCCAAGGATGTGATGACAGGTACATGCTCCATACCTGGTTTACATGGTAGTAGGGATGAAATCCAGCACTTTGTGCAGAGTAGGTAAAATATCAACTGAGCCATAGCAAATTTTATTATTTTTTTATTGTTCATAATGAGTTACATTATTTAATGGACAAACAATGAGTTGTTATCCCCCGTTCCCCAATGCCCCTCTTCCCCATCCCCAATCACCTGGATATTATCCTCTGTGGGCAGTCTGGATCAGTCCTTGGGACAGGGGACCATGGAGTCAGCCTAGGGGGCCTAGGAGTCAGCCTGGTTCTGCCAGCCCTGATGTGTTGATACTGAAGGGGGCCGTGACTCTGGATATTCTCCCCCCACCATGGCTCTCACAATCTTTCCGCCCCCTCTTCCACTCAGTTCCCTTAGTAGTGGTGGGTGAATATTAAGGCTGCTTTAATGGTGAGAACTTAGGAGTCTTTGTGTCTAAAATCATTGGTGTCTGTCTCACTGGCTTATCCTGTGTTGGCTGATTGGCTGGAGCCACAGCAATTTTTTAAAAAGATTATAAACAGAAATATTATAAATGCAACAACATGAAAGCTATTTATTCTAGACTTTAGGCTTGAAAGATGAATGTTGCATACAGAAACTTACATAAGAAGAAGGGTTATTGACACAGTTCATGTTTCGCAGCTACACTGGAAGGTGAGGCAGGGGGTTGAAAGTGTGAGGCCAATCAGTACTATTTAGTGAGGATGTAAATCTAAATGATTTAAAAGGGTCAATGGTATGGCATGTTTTTAAAGAAGTACAGTAACTACCTAGCATGTGGAAGGCCCATTTCTAAATCTATAGTACCCCACAAACCACAGAAAAATAAAAAAAAATCTCTGAGAGATTCACACAGCTAATCTAGTTTTTAATCTTAAAAAGCCTAAATTTCTTATACTTGCGTATTCACAACACTATTTTTTCTCAGAAACACAGCGACAATATGTAACTTGAACGTATAAGGTAGTGATCAATAATTTCTGATAGGTTGAACACAGCAACATCAATTAGCATCTATATAAAAACAAAATTTTCTTTTCCTGTATGCATTTCTAAACAGATTTAAAAACTACATGATGAGAATGTACTTGGTGGAATTGTTTGTCCTGAATCAAATTCAATTTCAGTTATGACCCTGAGAGATGATTAGTAAATTTGACTTCTTAATTAGCATTTTGCATAATTCATTGAAATTACAATGCACTCATGCATTTGATTGTCAAGGTGCAGATGTGCTTATATAAAGCTATAATTTTCTCATCTAAATAATTCTTTTTGTCAAACCTCTAATTTCTTCCAGTTTTATTGTTTATGACCTAGTATTGTTCATTTTTAAAAATGAGTTCAGAAGTGGATTTAAAAGTCAATTCATATTGTTACAGTGGATTGTTTAAGGTAGTGGGAATGATTTTTAAGGTTGTTTAGCTGATTTGAAACTAGTTGACTACAATTGAAGTAAATGTACGTGTACAGGCTGTGGTTCTATGCCAGGTCCTTACTACATGGGAGCCCAATACACTCAACTAGAAGCTTCAAGTTAAAAAGGTAAAGGGTGGTTTTATTTTGCTTTGGTGCATAGATGTCATATGGACAGACTCACGGAGTGTGTCTTCAGTGATCACAGGTTGTTCTGCAGGCTTGTAACTGAACAAAATCATGGGCATTAATTCGATGTGGTTTCTTGAGATGCTTCTTAGGTACTTAAAATGATAATAAATATTGCATTGATACATCATTCAGACAGTATGTTTTCTTGTCTACTGCAGAGTGCCATCAAATCTCTGCTCTCCATCTACTTCAAAGATGTTGGAAAAGAAAGTTGGATATAGAGGGAGGGAAGGGGAAAATCTCATCAGTGCTTGTCAATTACACTGACAGAGGACAAGCGTGTCTGGTGTGACAGGGCAGAGTGAGAACAGTCCTGCATATTTCAGAAGTTAGAAAGAAGGGTTGTGTCTTCATTACAAATAAAAATTAATATTTTAGAAGATAGCTATATTTAGCCTCATTTCAATATTTTGCAAAGTGTACATGTAGTTGGACATCACATTATACTATTAACATTTATAATTTTTAATGAATTTGTTGCATGAAAAAATAAAAGGAGTGGCAGGTTGAGCCATGACTTCGATTTAAAAGGTCATCCTGATTTCATTTTCTTTCTGTATACCAAATGAACAGTGACAGTGAATTAAATATTTCCAAATGAGGTGAGAAGACTTGTGAAATGTAAGTTTTGGCCATTAGTCCTGTTTACAAATGAGGTAAACTGCCAGGAATCAAGTACCCCCTCATGTGAATGGTAACTGTCTACTGTGCCAACATGGAATTTTTGGGTTATTGAAGCTCAGAACATTGCCCAGCAAAATTGATATTATTACAAACATGTGTGGCAATGCCAACTGAGACTTCTGAGAAATCTTGGGGCAGGAGGAACATTACCACTGGGGAGAAATGTTTCCTTAGGACATAATTTAAGAAACACTTCTATATTTCTAAAGAACTTCTACAGAATTCTTATTAATTACACAGAGAGTATGAAAAGACCTCTGTGTTGCTGCTGGCGTGGCCTCCCCATGCCCCTAGTAGGTAATCCCTTTCAGCAATTTCATAGCATCTGGTGCTGAGTAGCTCATAAAGCAGAGAAGCATTGCCTTCATGCGGACTGATGAGCTGGGATTGGCTCATGCTGAGATCCAGCACTGTGCTTCCCGAAAGTGACTTTTCCACGCTAAGTCATGACTTTTTAAACTTGACTTACAAATGGTTGTGGGGAAAAAAAAAATTGAAGTAGCCAACCACTCTGTTTCACAAAATCTAAATTAACTTAAAATTTATGGTTAAGGCTTTAGAGTACTCAGAAATTGTTAAAGCATTTGGAAATCATTATGTTAGTTAGAAATGGTAATGTCAAATTTTATTGGCAGAGGCAAGAAAAGTGTCTTCCAAATAAAAAGTCAGTTGGGGGAGGCATATTTGACTAAGACTATACATTAGTGTAAATTTACACACCTAAACTTGTATGGTCGTGAAGCATCAAATTGCATTATTTGTATTATCTTCATGCATAGCTTGCTTTTACTTTCAGTAACTTTTTTCTGTCTTTTTTTTTCTTTTTCCATATTTATTGTCAATAATTAGATATAGTGCATGAGCATGTCTTATGATGATACCCCCATTTCTCTCCTCCTTGTCCCTGACCTGATGGAGGCCCTCCTCAGTGGGCTTGCTGGACTAGTCCATGGGATAGCGGGTTATGGATTATAGGAGAGGTAGCCAGATTTTTGCTCTTGTTGTTTATGTGTTGTTGCTGAGGGGGGGAGTGACTCTGGATATTCTCCCCCACCATGGCTCTTACAATCTTTCTGACTCTCTTATGCTCAGATCTCTGAGTCCTGGTGGGTGAGTTTTAGGTCTCCTTTACTGCTGAGTCTTAAGAGTCTCTGGGTTTCTGCTTTGTATTGTGTTGGATATCCTCAGTGTCTGTCTCCATTTTCCTTTCCCAGGTCATCTGATTTGCTGTGGTGGTAGATCTCTTGCTGATCTTGATAGTTTTTTGTCTGTTTAGTAACTTGAAAATCCTTGTCGTGGTAAATGGTAGTTATCTACAAAAGAGAGCAGCCAGTGAGTGGGAATATTGAATATCCACCCAAGATGTGGTCAGACAGCATCTAGTATACTATGGACATGGATGAACAAAAAAAAATGTAAACTTTTGGACCCTCACTTCTGGATCCAAGATGATCTTTGCTAAGCTCAGATCCAGCTGCTAGACTCTGCTAGACTCTGGGTTGCATGCCTGAGGCTAAGCTCTTGGACTTGGACTGAGGGTTATATAATCATCTTCCTGATGAGGCTGCAGAGACTATAGGCTTCTCCTGATTATAGAGGCTCTATTGTGAATTTGTGAATCTCCGTAACCATGTGAGCCCAATAATATGCCCTATTCCCCCTACTACACACACAATCACACTCACATGAATATATATATATATATATATATATATATATATATATATATATATATATATATATATATATATATGTAATGTATATATGTAATATATATGTGTATGATATATATATATATATATTCTGGGACTAAAGGTGTGTGCTGAGAAGTAATTTTTTAAAGTCACTAAATCCAGTGTCATATGCACTCCACATCACCCACGTAAATCCAAATTCATAAAGGGAAACGTGCATCCGGAGCTCTTTTGCAACAAGAGGCCCTGGACTGCCCATTATATCTCTAAATAAATATTTTTGAGGGGGTGGTTTCAAGGTAGGGTCTTGCTCTAGCCCTGGATGACTACCTGAAATTTACTATGTAGTCTCAGGTGGGCCTCAAACTCACAGCAAACCTCCTACCTCTGTCTCCTGATTGCTGGGATTAAAGGTATGCACTAAGCAATAATTTTTTAAAGTTACTAAATCCGCTATCATGAGCCCTCTATGTCAGAGTCATAAACAAGCATGTCATTGTCTTTCCACAGGATCAGACATATTGAATTATCAATAAATTCACAAGATACGGCAGTTTCAGTGGCAGCAATGTACTCAGTCCCTTCCCTGAAAGTCCTGGCTGAGGCCAATACAATTTATCTTAGTCCCATCTTGATTATGCATGGAAATCTCAAATTGCATGTTACTTATCACACACACGTGCATATCTGTGGGACTATGAGCAGCCACAAAGGGCTAAATCGGTCGGAAGTTTCAAAGAAGCCTGAAGGCTCTGGTAGTTGGAATTTGTGGCCCCATAGACTCAGGCACTTTGGATTAAACTTCCTAATCGAGCCCCTACCAGGAAGGTCCCTGGTACAAGAAGTGAGGATTGTCACTGGGGCAGATCTTGGAGTCCAGGCCTAAGGCAAGTGTGGGCACAAATCTCAGTTCAGCCCTATTAGAAGCTCTGGTGTTTCATGATGCTGGTGTTTGGTTGCTGAAGTTTTTTTCTCTCTGCTTGGATCTAGGAAAGATAACCAGCTTCTTCCACCATTGATGGTGTTGCAAACCCCTTCCTTCCATCATCTGTGTCTGGTTGTGTGCTTGTCCCAGCAACGAAGAGTTGACTGCAACAAAGGCCAGAGCTGGCAAATCTATTTGGATCTGAGGTCGTCTGTGGAAAGGAAGCAGCAAACCAGCAGATGTCTCTGGAGACATTTGGTGCTGGAGCTGCTGCTACTGTGGGGACCCAGGCTGGAGCTAAGCTGGAGCAGGGCTGAGATAAGGCACAGGCAGCTGGGTGGACAGCAGGCACATGGCAGAGAGCTGTGCAGTGGGTCATGTTAAAAGCAGGGCTGAGCCACAGAAATGAAACTGCTGGAAAAGTGGAGCTCTTTCTGCCTATCAGTTCATGACACACGTAACAGGGGTCATGTGACACAGACGACACATGA
The DNA here is from genome assembly GCA_004024765.1 of Zapus hudsonius. Lineage (NCBI taxonomy): Eukaryota > Metazoa > Chordata > Mammalia > Rodentia > Dipodidae > Zapus > Zapus hudsonius. The sequence continues at coordinate 74,964 of PVHP010002993.1, read as the reverse complement.
CACATTCGAGAAGGCTGTCACCATCATTACTATTGTAGTACCAGGTGTCCACATCTATATGGTGTCCCGATGAGGGTGTTATACCATCTCCTTGGCTGGATGTGTCCCAAGAAGTTCATGTGCCTGGATTTCCTAATGTGAGTTTAGTGTAGCCATTTACCTTCCTGTCCGATTCACCAGTGTGAAGTTAGAGAGAAACACCCTTCTGTTCTCATGAATTACTCATTCTGAATAGTAATCATCATTATAATATGTGCTGCCTGGTAGATACCAGACAGATGGTGACATGCATGTGTACACTCAGGCAGAGGTCATCCTTTTGCAAATGTCGCTCTTGAATAGGCACAGTCTGAAAAAAATTTGTTTTATACAGCTTGTGCTAACTTTAGAGGAAGGGATGGCTTGATCCCAACATCAACTTTGTTCCTTCATGATAACATTCCTAACAAAAAGTTGATCCCCACTCAAACAGACACCTGTAAGAAATGAGTGCATACCAATAAGCTAAATTCCACTTCATATGTATGTCTAGCCTGGGACAGATTTTCAAATATTTTATTTGTTGATTTATTTATTTAAAAAAAAGAGTGAGAGAGAGAAAGAGACAATGGGTGCTATCAGCAACTTGAGACACTTCAAACAAACTCCAGAGACAAGGGCCACCTTGAGCAACTGGCTTTATGTGGGTTCTGGGGAACTGAGCTCAGGCCCCTCTACTTTATAGGCAAGTGCCTTTTAGCTGAGCCATGTCTCCAGACCAGACAGACTTTCTTTTTAAGTGACTCATGTAGCACAGCTCAACTGTCATCTTTTATTTTAACTATATGTCATTGAAGGAGACCAAGGTTTAGACCAAGAAATGACTTGAAAACAGTTTCTAAATAAAAGTGGGAAGGACCTTCCCACACTTGGCTATTCATCAAAGAGATCCAAGAGGTCCCCAAAACATGACAGACAGCTGTCAAAGCTCTTGAATACCTGTCCCAGGCCTAAGGTAAGACCCTATTGCTGAAGAAATCATGAAGTGTCATCAAACAACAGCAAGAGATCCTGCTAGATCCAGAAATGATAACCAACTCCCAGATGGTAGCATGTGTAGCACTGGAAGGTATTGCATGAGCTGCCAGGGAAATTGGTCAATGATATTTGAAGAAAGCAGAGACCACTGATAAACAATAGAGACAGACTGGTGCCACAAGAATGCTGAACACACGGCGGTATGGAAGAGACCAGCAAGTCAAGAAATGTTCATCTGTGCAATAGTGGCACTAAACCAAAGAGTGTAATCAAGGGCTTACTGATTGGCTAAGAGATCTGCTTAGTAACAAGGAACCCTTAACTGGAACTAGGATCTATGGAAAAATCCTATGGGGACCAAGATCTCGATGCTCCTGGGGGAAATTCCTTTGACCAGAGATCTACAGAGAGGTTACAGCCATTAGGAGCTAGCCAAAATAGCAATGCTAGCCAATAGCATTTAACCTCTATTGATCTCACTCTCCCATGGAGATTCTGTTTGTATTTTTCAGAAGGCAGAGAGAGAACCAGGGACAACCCGATTCCACCAACAAGACATAGGATGAAGGCTGACATCCTGGCAGGAGACAAACCACCCCTGGCCTTCATACAGGGCCCAAATAAAACCTATGAGAAAGCTACAATACAAACAGGAGACCAATCACCACAGAAAGTGTGATAACCCATGAAAGGTCAATGGAGACAGACACCAAGGATACCCAACACAACCCATGGCAAAGGTCCAGAGATACTTAAGATCTCAACAATAAAGCTGACTCTGTGCATATACACCTCTATGTAATCCCATAGTCCAGTAAATAATCCCAATAATTTCACTGGTTCACTAGGTTAGACTTGAGTGGAGTCATTTCTCGGTCTGTTGTCATAGTCCTACCTGGTATGAGTAGGTATTTGTTCAGGTGTCCCAGGAAAATTGTATGCAATATCTATAAACCTGGTCCCTCTCTTTTCTTCAGGTAGAACTTCTCTTTCACTATAAATAGAAATTCTTAATTTAATGGAATTTCCAGTGTTACTGTTTTTACCATCTATTTTCTCTTCTAATCTAGGATATAACTCTTTTTCTATGGCATAAAATTAATTTTAATTTCTTTGCTTTCTTATTGTTTATTTCATTCTTCATTTTTAAATGTGTGTAATTTAATTATATAGCTGCTTTATCTTCATTTTTATCCATTTGATTTAATATTTCATTCTTTTAAAAGAGTTGTCTTTTAAGAGTTTGGTAAACAACGCCATATAATTTTATTTAACCCATCTCATTCTAAAGACTATGTATAGATGGTGTGGCTTTGCTTGGTGTGGAAATGGTTCTTACATTGTTGAATGGTTTACAGGCTCAACTTCACAAGATTTTTGTATGTGTGGTTTTTTTTGTAGCTGACTTCATTAATGTGTCACTGCCTGGTTATTTTGTGATTGTCTACACCCAGATACAAGGCTGTAAGCAGGTATGTTGAATTATGAATTAAAATCAATAGATCATTACTGGTGGATACTTAGATATGTTTGTGTTTGTGTGTGATGTTGAGAACTGGACATGGCCACATATATCCTAGGTGGGTGCTTAAATGTTACTTAAGCAGAGACCTCTTAAATGTGAAAAAAAGCATAAACTATGAAAGAAAGGGAAATTATAACTACAGATAGAATAAAACACCTGTATGTAAAAATGACTCTGAATAAAATAAAATTGGTTTACTACAAGGTGAGTATTTCATTAGAATTATTGGGCTAATTTTAGATTTCCCAGGAGCAAACCTGGTCTGAAGCTAATGCACAGTGGCCGCTGCTAGAAGGAAATAAGTATCCGTCATGCATTGTTGGTCACAGGAAAACGAGAAGCAGCTGCTGGAGGGTTTGGTGATACCAATGTGTTCTCTCAGCAATTCTACCTCCAGGAAGTCATCCTGAAAAATATTAAATGACAAGAAACCCGGATGAAAGCGAAAGTTTACTGAGATAATTTTTAACATTCTGTAATTACCTCTTTTAAAAGCAAAGCAAATCTGTGGTAGATCCCAAAAGTAGGAAGCCATGGATCCTACCTTATTCTATTGAGTACATTACAAATACAAATGCAAATAGCATTTTAATCTAGGTGTGTGTCATCATTTGGGGATAATATTTTATCAGTTTCAGTTTATACAAAAAAAATCTTAGTGTCTCTCAGTTTGTAAATATTTTGATGCTGTTATTGCACTTAAAAATAAGTTATGTGACAAAGTCAACTTTCATATACCACATAGTTGCATTTTCCTGGAGCCCTGGAGGGACCTTATGTCACAATGTGACCTGTCACAGCCTTGATTTTGTCCAATAGATCTCTGTGCACCTTGCTTTGCTTTGTAAATGTGAATCAGATAATAAACAAGTAGCTTCTAACAAAAAATTAAATTAAATAAAAATAAAAATAAGTTATTAAAATCTATAGTTATATTGCAAATTTTAAAGGTAGTTTTCTTTGGAAATGGGAATTACAAATATTTACGATACTATTATTTAGCATCAATAATTTTCAGGTCTATGCTCTGGTTAAACCTCATCCTCTACCCCCCACATCTCAGCCCTGTTGGGCTGAAATGGTGGATGAGGCCTCTGCCCTCCACATGGCAGGAACTCTGTAATTCCCTTCTCTTTTTACCAGAATGAATGTAATAATTTAATTTTCACAAGATACACTTGCATAACATTTCACAGGGGTATTCACTTATGGCTAACGCTAAATTTAAGAAAGCACATTATTAACATCCAAGAAACCGCAAAAGTGATGATCTCTAGTCAGCATTCAACATAAGGGGCACCAATATTCTTGGCTTCTATGTCCACAATCATTGTTGTATATACTTGAACTTCAGTTATTTAAAAAGTGAGGATATATGTCTGTGTCCATTTTCCTTCAGTATCTTCAATATTATATTTTGAGATTCATACATATGAACTTACTAGTGGCCCATGTATTCTCATTCTTCAAGAATGTTCAATAAATAAAAATTTTCAAAATAGTTACTCATGCTTCAAAGAATTAGCATTTAAGTTAAATCTCTTTTGAGCTAAGAATGAATATTTATTTCATAAAATATCTTATGAATGAGCTTTATAAACATTATATGTATATTTATATATACATGGAATCATTTATATAAACAATTTTCTTGTTGAATCTGATGTTTATTTTCAACCATATATATATACATACACAGATATATATACATACATATATATATATATATATGCAATTCTGAGAATACAACTGACAATTAAAAAATGTATATATACATTTTGGATGCTTATGAATCAGATACAACCATCGTTTTCTCTAAGTATAACAAGTTGATAGACATTTCTCCTCCACAGAAAGCTTGAGAATTCTGTCTATAGCACTTAGTACTTGGTGACATCTTTTACATTGGTGTCATCCTATTGGTGTCCTCTTTATACTTTTTTTTTTTTTACTTTGTGCCCTTCATGGTGGTTTTGATTTATATTTCATTTATTTTCATTTTGATTGCAAGTACTGTTGTTAAATGTTTTTCCCATGTTTATTGGGTCAGATATATGTTGTAGTATGTTTTCTGTTTAATTTTATTTGCCAAGATTTTATTAGTTGCCTGTTGATTAGCTTGCCCATTATTTTTTTATTTTCTGAAGTTGCTTGCTATTTTTAGTAATTATTTATAGCATGTGTTGGAAGTTTTTGATAAATGCATTATAAAAATGATCTCTTCATTGGCATATTCTTTTTGCTCTGTCCTTGGATTGTCTCTATAGTTAGAAACAATTTTGTGGAATTCTATGTAAGTATATTTTCTTCTAATGACTGCTTTTTATGTCCTCTCCGGGAAAGACTTGGGCCCTCAGAGATGGTTCACCATTCTCTGACCTTCATATGTGTCCACACACATGCAAGAGCACTTACATATACCACATTCCAAGTTTACATAAATATTCACCAAAAAGTAAAAAATAAACTCCTCTTTGGAAAGGCTCACAATATCATGAAAATGGTATACGGAGTATTTATTCAGTTTGTTTTCTCTTTTTTGCTCTGGACCCCAAGGTGGTCTGGAAATCTCTTTGTAGCTGAAGCTGAGTTTGAACCCCAAACCTGCCTGCCTCCAATTTCTGAATGATGAGATTACAGATGTTGATCCATCATTCCCAGCAAAAACAGTGATTTTATAGTGTAGTTTAGGTTTACAATCCATATAAATTGTGTGTAGTGTGTCAACTAGTACAGACATACTGGAACTGGGGAATCAGTGCGATATGCACCAGATCCTGTACTCTTGGGCTCCCAAGAAAAGATGCGCTATGGGACAGATTGATGGGGAGGCTACTAAAAATAGAATCTAGGGAATCCAGACTGGTGTATATTTGTTAACCTACACTGATCTCACTCTCCGATGGAGATTGTGCTTGTATTTTTCAGGATGCAGCGAGAGAGCTGGGGCCCATCTAACTCTACCAACCGACTGTAGGCCAATAGCTGAGATCCTGGCAAGAGAGGAGCCACCATAGTCATAACGTGGAGGATCCATATGGAGCCCCGCAGAGAATGTCAGGATGAACAAAGGACCCACAGCCATTCAATCAACACAGGATAAGCCAGTGAGACAGAAACCAACAATTTTCAACACAAAGCCCCCTAAGCGCACAACATTAAAGCAGCCTCAATACTCACCCACCACGACTCAGGGAACAGCGTAACAGGGGGCGGAAAGATTGTGAGAGCCATGGTGGGGGAGACTATCCAGAGGCATGGCACCCCTCAGTAACAACACACTTGGGCCAGGAGAACCCGGCTGAGTACTAGGCTATCCATGGTCCCCTGCCACAAGGACAATCCTGATGACCCATGGAGGAGGAGGATATCCAGCTGATTGGGAATTGGGGAGGGGGCATTGGGGAATTGGGGATATCAACTCATTGTAAAAAATAACAAATAATAATTTTTAAAAAGATACAATATTCTTTAATTTCTTTCTTTCTTTTTTTTTTTTTTTTGATAGGGTCTTACTCTAGCCCAGGCTGAACTGGGACTCATTCTGTAGTCCCAGACTGGCCTTGAACTCACAAGTATCCCTTTATCTCTACCTCCCCAGTACTGGAATTAAAGGTGTGCACCACCACGTCCAGCAATAGTCTGTAATTTTAAACCTTCTTTAATTTCTCACCAGAATATTTAGTTTTATGTGTAGGAATGTTATTGTTAGACTGCTTTAGACCAGTTTTAAGCTCACAACAAAGCTAAATGAAACAATCAATGCCACATAGTCACTGCCCTCCTCCACTACCAACATCCTTCCCCGGGTGCATCATTTGTTACAAGGGAAGAGCATACATTGTCCCATCGTTATCCCCTAAGCCCAGCGTTTTCACTGGGATGGATGAGTGACCTTTGGGCAAGTGGTGACTGGACAGGTTAATCCATGGTTACAGTTTAAGGGAGAATCTTGGGCTGGAGACATGGCTCAGCGGTTAAGACACTTGTCTCCAGTGCTTAAGCCCCAGTACCCACATAAGCCATACCCACAAGGTGGTGGCCCTGGTATTCTCTCTCTCTCACTTTCTCTCTCTCTCTGTATTTCTCTGCTTGAAAATGAATAAATAAAATATATTTTTTTTAAAAAAAGAATCTCCTAACTGTGTGCTTTCCTTTTCTCTCTCCCAGCTTTGGAGGTAAGACTGTCATTCGTTCTGCATATGCATATATTATAAACTGCAAACTACATGGGTGTTATGTTTAATTTTTACTTTTTAAAGTTTAGCCATGCTATTAGATTAAAATAAGGAAGGAGGAGAGGGTATAGAAAGCATCTGCCCATGGAATAGAAGAAGAGGGGCGCATCCCATATTTTTTTATTTAGTTTGCACAGAGAGGTTTAGGTATCATTCATTTTGTAGTTTTGAATATGATTTGCTTCAGCTGATTCTTGTTAATTTCATATCATTTTTATAACTGTATTATCCTCCTTTCCACCTACAAGTTTATTAACTGTTGATGATCCCTAATGTAGTCTCCATTTCCAAAGGTATGTCTGTTCAAATATAATGTGTTAGTGCAATTCTCCAAAATGTAATCTTGTTGGTGACTGTTGGTGATTCTTAAGTGAGGTTGCTCAGGTCTCCTATCTACAATACACAAGAAGTCTTAGGAAACAGGAGACTGAACTTTCTGTCTCTCCTCCGTCTAAAATAGCCTACCTTCTCACCAGCTTATAGGGTATTCTTGTTTTAATTGATTGTATTACATCCCAGATGTTTTGGTTATAAAAGAGAAGTCTTGAAAAGGCTGGACTTCATTTTTGTCAACACTCAGCCCTTTTAACTTTTTTATTTCTATAAATTATTAATAGGGACATAATGTACATAACACATGTCTTAAAACTATTTCCAATTCTTCTGAATGACAAATTTGACATTAATATTTAACATATTAAAGATTCCAAAACTGTCTGTTTTAGTTACTTTTTCTTCACAGTGATAAACTGTCTGATAGAAACAACATAAGAGAGGAAAGATTGATTTTGACTCACAGTTTTGGAAGACTTCAGTCCATCATAGTGAGGAAGACATGGAACTCTTCCTCATGTAGGTGAGACTGTTCATACCACATGGACTGGAACAGAGGGTGTGACAGCTGAGAGTTCTGGCCTAGACCTTCATAAACCAGCTTCTAATGATGTCTTCCACCATCTGAACCCCATTTCCTAAAGATTCCACCAACTCTGAATATAGACTAATAACTGACTCACCAAAGCGTTCAAGTCAAGTCCCCAGGAATAAAAAATTCAATTTCAAATCACTCCACTGACTTTCATATATAAATTGTCAAATACGAAAGATATAAAATATTCATTTGTGTTTTCTCTGATTTCAGCAGCATTTTCTAGGCAGCTGTTTGAATATCTTTTTAATAAAAACCTAAAACAAAACTTAAGTATGGGCTACTGAATGTTTTAACCAAACCCCTTTTTGTATATGAATTTATATGTGTTATTAGCAATAAAATAATTAAACTTAAGCACTTGGAAAACATTTATATTTCTTTATAAATAATGCTATATTTGAACTGCCGAAATGCCAAGTGCTCCCCACATAAAACTGACCTTGGATAAACAAGTTCATAAGATCATTTATTTTTACTAAACTCACAGCACCAAGAGACTAGCTATGCTGGGTTCACATCAGTTTAGGAATATGGAAAAAGCAAGAATCAGCAGGATATCACAAGTCTGATATTTCACAGGGAAAGTTCCTCACCTCTCCTTTGCCCTACCCTGTAACTTCAAAATGTGAGCAGTTTGATTTGCTTCTAGGAGTTCCTGCTTGATGCTGTTTGAGATTTCAGCTGTGACAAAGAAAGAAAACGCAAGGAAACCGTCCAATGGGAATGGAGTCTGTCAACATGTCCTCTTTTTCTAGATTTTATTTCTACCAATAGAGAAAAGTTCTCAGGAAAAGAGTCAGCAGATGGCTTATCGACAAGCCTACTTTAGTGCCAACAATCAGTGTGGCAGCTGGAATGAGCTAAGATTTGAGCAAAAATGTTTCCAAAATATAATAAGTGTGTATATGCCTTGAGAAGAGCTGAAACTCTGTTAATGTGGACATGACAGCTCACCCAAGAGATCCTAAATCCTAAATCGTTAAGGTTCCAAAACCACAGATCACAAGAAAGCAATCATAAGCTGAATGTTATTGTTCACTAAAATGTGAATTGTTATTTAAATGATTAGAGTTAAATATTTGTTTTCCCATGAATTATCTATCTCTCTCATATATATGTATATATATACATATACATATGTATATACTATTTATTTACTTATTATATATATATATACATACATGTGTACAGAATAGTTAAGAAAATATAAATGAATTTTCCAATTTTGCACATTTTATAATAGGCGGATGGCCAATCAATAATAATGAAGTGTATAATGTTTTAGCTTTCTATTTTACTTGATATTTTATACTTCATGATGAGACAGTCAAAGACCTTATCCCCTAAAACAACGAAACAAGGAAAATAAAAACCATTGATAGTAGTGGAGGATGCTGTTGATTCTGCCCCACCTCACTCTGCGTGGCATACTCTGCCTCTTAGCTTCTATTAGACTTGGCAACTGGATCTCCTCAGCTGAGTCCCTGTGGAGCAATTGCCCTTGAATGGAAAACAGGATTTCCCACAGGTTTCTCTTCCCAAAGACAATTCACATAAGATGTCTGCTTAATAAAAACCATTAAAGCTTGGACTTGCTGTTTCAATATCAGCCGTTTTGAGAGGCCATTTCGGATAGAATACTTCTTGTGAGGGCTTTTCAGATAGTTTTAATTTCACTGTTCAATCTCATATGGTTTTACTACAGGGACTGAGATGGTAGAGAGCAGAGAACTTACAAAGACTTTCTCACAAGACTATCTCTGTGTCTTAAGCTTCTCAATTCTTCAGGTTTTTGAGTGGGCTGAATTCTAAGTCACAGTAGGCATGCCAAGTCACTTCAAGAACTAGACTGGAGGTAAATAGGAACTTGGAATATAATGTGTTAATATCTATGCTACTGGAAAAGATTTTTTTTTTGTTTTTTGAGGTAGGGTCTCACCCTAGTCCAGGCTGACCTGGAATTCACTATGTAGTCTCAGGGTGGCCTTGAACTCATGGTGATCCTCCTACCTCTGCCTCCCGAGTGCTGGGATTAAAGGCATGTGCCACCACGCCCGGCTGGAAAAGATTTTTTTGAATCTAAAAATTCCTCTGAATTCTCTGAGCCTGTATTAGTTGTCTATGTTCCCTTGTTAAAAAACGAATCCTTTTTCCATAACTGAAAACATCATTGTGTCTGTTTTCCAAGAATATTCACTGTATTTGGAAAAGATCTTCTGTCTTGCCTCCCTTGACATTAATAACAGAAAAGTCTTAATATAATTACCCTATCAAATTCTTGGATCTATTCAATGTGATGTGAGCCTTCGGTAGAGTAAGGAAAGTCTGCCTGGGATGGGACTGTGTGTTTCTAGATCAAGGGAATCAGAATGTAGAATAGCATTATTCTGCAGTAGGGTGGCCTCGAAAGTCTCTATGGGGAGGGGAAAGCATCTATCTGGCAAGGTGCCTGTGTTTTCATGGTTCTTAGAAGCCTGAAGTAGGAGGTGCTGTAAGCCAGGCATAAACAGTGCAAGTACCTGCATAGACCCTGGAGAAGCAATCAAAGATCAAAGAAGTGCTGTTCTCAACTCCCTGCTTCCCATGGATAACAACCATTCAGTATCATGTCCCCGTCTGCGAGAACATTGCTCAGGGCAGAGCCTTGTTTCCTGGATAATTTTAAAACCTACAGACTCAAACTATGAAAAGATAGAATGTTCCTTGTCCTTAAGTTGTTATCTTCAACAATCCTCCCCTCCAAAGATTCTACATCGAAACAAAGTTCACTGTAGATCACTGGCATCTGTTGAAGAATCTATATACTCTGAGTATTAACTTTACAACCAAAAAATCACCAGCCTATAAGCTCAGGTACCTGGGATGCTGTGGCAGAAGAGATCATGGATGCAAAATCCGCTTGAGCTATACAGTTTAAGACCAACTTGGGCAACTTAGTGAGACCTTGGCTCAATATAAGAAGTATAAAGAGGGTGATAGGTCCATGCTGCTATTACAGGACATTTATAAATCAAGGTGTAACTGAGCTGGAGGCTTCCTCCCTGCTGGCTAGCTGCCACAGCACTACATAGGCTACATGGTCATTTCCAGGTCAGCCTGGGCTAGAGTAAGACCTGACCTCTAAAAACAAACAAAAAAATAAATAAAATAAAAATTCAGCAAATTAAGACTACAAGGAAGCTTCCTCAACTTGATTTTTCGGAACCATAAAAAATTTATTTATTTATTTATTTATTTATTTATTTATTTATTTATTTATTTATTTATGAGCAGAGAGAAAAATGGGGTATGCCAGGGCCTCTTGTCATGCAAATTCAAGATGCATGCTCCACTTTGTGCATCTGGCTTTGAGTGCGTACTGGGGAATCAAATCTAGGATGCAGGCTTTGAAAGCAAGCAGCATTACCTGATAAGCCATTTCCCAACCCCAAAACTCTTTAGCTAATGTATTACTTACAGTGAGAGACTAGAAACTCTCCCTGTATAATAAGGAATTAGGCTACTCAAGGCTACAGGGTGCATGGTTAATTAATATGTAGAAGTTACTTACTTTCCTGTATACTGGCAAAAGCAATATGAGAGTAGGATTTGAAATGTAAATCATAATATCATTTATATTCCCATTTTCTAAAATTGAATACTTAGGCATAGTTAGAACAATAGCATTTACGTTACCATTCTCCAAAATTAAATAGTGTTCTTTGTTTTATAGTCTTGTGTTTCCTGTTGTTAAATATCCTTAAACAACTTCTTCCAGATATTGTCAAATTTTACAACTATTTACGGTGTCAAATAAAATATAGTACCAGTTACTCCATAAAATAAGAACATAAAGGATTTTTAGGATAAATAAAAAATTAATAAAGTAACAAGAACACAAAAATATGACAACCTAATAAGATAAACATATTATGATAACATAAAAATAAATTATCTCAGAATACGTAAAGTCAAGTTAGAGACAAGCATATAGAAAAATGATTGTTAGCAAAGGATGAGACTCGTTGGTGTGGAGGAAAAAAAATTAGGTGATTCAATTTTCCTTAAAAAGGCACACACACAAAAAATAAAATCCACTGGACTTTTGACCAATATGTTGAAGAGTAAATAAATAATTTCAAAAATTTTAAGAGTTATTTGTTTATATGACCCCCAAAATAATGTTGAGGAAAATATAGGTCAAGTAGGACTGGAGTGCAGCTCACCTTGACCCGGAGTCAGTTACTATGAATTTCCTTGTGAAGTGTCAGGTCATATCAGGTGGGAATCAAAGATTTCTCTGTCCATCATCATTAATATGAGTACCTCAAGAGTCAGCAAGGACAGAAAGGCTAAAATTGCCAAGACTAATTTGCATAGTTTCTGAAGAAATTTTATGATCAAAATGAATTCAAATAATGATAAGCATGATGGTCTGGGTTCAAAGACCTGGAATGAGCTTTGATTCTGACAATGCAAGTAAAATAAGAATACTGAGATGGGATTAGAAATAAATACTTGAGGAGTGTGTTTACCAATGTGAACACAGAATGCAGGCTTGAACACTGGATGGGTAGACAACCAAGCCTGCCTGCTTTTCTAGGACTGTTCCTTTTTGCATTTCATTTTTGTTGTTGGTGTTTGGTTTTCTCAAAGTATAGTCACACTCTAGCCCAGGCTGACCTAGAACTCCCTCTGTAGTCCCAGGCTAGCCCTGAACTCACAGTGATCGTCCTACCTCTGACTCCTTGGACTGGGTCCTGGGACTAAAGCCATGCCCAGCTGATACTTTGTTTTTAATGACACACATTCCTCTGAAAATTCACTTGATACAGTTCATAAATAACAGTCGCCCTTCATATAGGTGATATCAATTTCTATGATGAAAAGTTAAATTAGACAAAAATAATAATTGTTATGGAAACCCTTAATCTTAGTACTTTGTTAAAAAAAAACTTTTCTTTTTTTTAACGATTAAGACATTTAGTTCTGTTGGTTAGGAGAAATACCTATGGTAAATAAATCTCAAGAACCCTACAGCAAGTCTAATGACTTTGGAATCTTCTACATAGTAATTGAAAGATGTCTAATAAATGATGAAATGGGTTTTCATGTTGTTACAAAAACACCTGAAGTCATCAGTCATTTAAAAAATGAAATCTTTCAGTAATACATTTCACATTGGCTATGTCTCTAATGTAGAAAGCTTGAAACTTAATTCGTAGTAAATTCCTCATGTAAAATAATTCAATATGTCTTTCTCTTTCTTCTGTCAGATAAAAATGTTCTATGCTTATAGAAAGAGGCACATTTACAGATTTATGGCATGAGGCCAAGCGTAAGAAGGCAAGCATTCAGAGGCTGTTTAACTCCATCTTCCACCTGAAAGTACCTGGAGAATTCTTACAATAATCTCACTGTCAGTCTCTTCATCTTGGCCAACAATGAATTTCACTCAAACCATAATCTCCTGGGAAGGGAAGAAAAGAGGTTTTGACAGTGATAAACTTCATAGTATCTCTTCATGGAGCATTCAAGCAGAAGCGCATATGATACATGCTGAATGCCTGTTTAAAAGATGAATTAATAAACAAACAGGTATGAAGCCATGTCTAGTCAAAACTATTATGGAAGAGAAACAACTGAGGAAAAACTGGAATGCACCATTTAAAAAATAGAATAAAAATCAATGTCAAAGACACAATAGAAAAAAAAACAGAAAAAAATCAATGTTAAAGATAATTAAATGTGTGCAGCTCTCAATCACCCATGCCTTATGGAAAAAGTGAAAACATTTTAAAATATTTGTATAGCGTTATTACTTTTCATTTGTTGAAATATAAGTTGAAAAATAGATATTTTCTCCATTGATACCAGAAGAGACCCCAAACAAAATACCTTAAGAGCACAGAGTATGTTCCTATTTGTGGATATGCTTTCATTTTGTGTATAAATTTGCATAATTGATTTTGTCCTTTTATATATTTATACATTTACTAATTTGAACTGGATGCCTTATGCAGACTAATAACACTAACAAAAATGTAATTAAGGGTCATGAATTAGAAATCTTTTAAAGTTAAAAAAAATCACAGAATTATATGTTTATAATGCAGTGCTCATAAATACGTATCACCTGTGGAGTAACTTATGTCTTGGTTCTGGAGATATGGATGAGGAGTAAGTGGCATTTTTCTCCACAAGCTTTCAGGCTGGAGTTAGATCTCAGAACCCAAGAAAAACCTGAATGAAAAATGGGACAAGTGACCTTAATCCCACCATGCCTCCAGCAATGAGAGATGGAGACAAAAGAGTCTTAAAGCTTATTTATGGTCCAGATAAAATGCCCTTTCCAGTGTGTGTGTGTGTGGGGGGGGGGAGAGAAACAAGAGAGACCCTGTCTCGAAACCAAGTGCAAGAAGAGGAACACCTCGGACACCAATAGTAAAAAAATAAGCATATCTTCTTCAAGAATAGGGAAACTTAAACTGAAGTAGTGTGGATTATATTTCTAAAGGCTAAATGATAGAGATACTTCAATAATCAGCCACAAAGGCTATCTCTCAAGTAAGGCATATTTGAAAGGGTTCATTTTTATGGGCTGTGCAAGCAAAGGGAACCAAGTAAATATTATTTCTAGAAATTCCAGTTGTTCTATTGTATTTTCCCTTCTGTTTCTTTGGTATTAGAAAGGTCTCATATAAGTCATAATGGGATATTGTCTTTCTGGTCAATGGAAGAGAAAGTCAGAATGCAAATTATCTAAAATGCCCTGAAGAAACAAAGCCAGTTTCTTCTGCATGCAGACAGAATTACCTCAGAGAGAGAGAGAGAGAGAGAGAGAGAGAGAGAGAGAGAGAGAGAGAGAGAGAGATTGTGAAGCACAAGATCTTACATGTAATATCTGTCAAAATCTCATTACATTAATTTGAGTTTTCTGTTTTCTCAGAAGATGCTGTTGTCTACTTCCTTTAAATTGAAATATAGTACACAAAATTTAAAAAGTTTCTGTCACATTTTTTATTGAAAATTCAGTTGGCTTTCCACCAATAAACATCTTATGGACTATACGGTTTGGGGAAATCAAGTACTATTAAGAGTGTGCATGCTGATAATTTAACATATTTAGAAATTGTACCACAAATTTGAAGGAATATTCTTACTCTTATAAATTTGTTATGAATGTGAGTATTCTATTTCATGAATTGTCTATAGATTTGTTATGGATTTGGATAATGTGAAAGGATTGGATCACTATATTAATGATAGAGAGAAACTGGACTCTGGAAGCTTGGACTCCTTGAGCACCAGTGGCTTCCAAGTCTTGAGTTTTTATCCACAGTTAGCAAATAAGTGGAAAACACCACCACTAAGAAAAGTAAGTTATGAAGAAATTGTTAAGAAAGAGTGGAGGGGCTGGAGACATGACTTCAGGCATTTGCCTGCAAAGCAGAAGGACCTGAGTCTTCAATTCCTCAGTATCCACATAAAGCCACATGCACAAAGTGGCACATGTATCTGGAGTTCATTTGCAGTGGTTGGAGGCCATGATGTTCTCTCTCTCTCTCTCTCTCTCTCTCTCTCTCTCTCTCTCTCTCTCTCCCTCCCTTTTTCTCACTCTCACTCTCAAATAAATAAATAAAATATGAAAATACAGAGAGAGTGGAAACAGAAGAGAAAAAAAGTAGGAAATGTTCTCAAGCCAAGAGAAGCTCTCCCCTCTCAGCTGGCCTAGAAGGGCAGAATAAATCAGGGAAAACCCCTCTCGCACGTGGAGGATGCCCGGGGTTCCATTTATATGAATTAGTCATCCAATTGGAATTAGGGTCATTGCCAAGTGCAAATGATGGATCCCAATGGTCTGTTGAGCCCAGGAGGAATGCTGACTCAGGAAGGGCCCTGTCCAAGGTTTCCAAGCCCATGCGAAGTTCAAAAAAATTAGGAAGAACCAGCAACCATTTGCTGTTTATAGCTGTCTTGGATGAGAATGAATCTTAAACCAGTTTTGCAAGATTTTGGCTTGACTATGCCAAGACTTGTACAAATAACCAATATAACTGTATAACTGGGTCATTTATTTGGCTTAGATTTTGAGGTAAGATTTTGGATGTGCTGAATATATATAGTGTATCAGAAGATATATTCAGGAGGCAGAGCTAAGAGGATCGCCATGAGTTCAAGGCCACTCTGAGACCACCTAGTGAATTCCAGGTCAGCCTGGCCTAGAGCAAGACCTGACCTTGAAAAACAAAAAATAAAATTGAATCAGAAGACTACTTAAAAAAACAAACTCTATAAATAAAACTCTAGAAATGCAATTTCCATAACTTGTCAATAATATAAAGCGTAGAGCCTGAAAAAAAAAAAAAAACGAGTTTTTTAATCGACTACCAAAAGGGATGCAAACTTATATGGAGCAAATTAGTTTGGTGAGATGAGTTGGAAAGCGTGAGGACTCAGATGTTAATTGAATGCAAATGCTACGTTCAGTATGCAAGGCACTATCATCTGAACAATCTTGGAAGACACAGAAAAAAGTCTCTGTGTTCAGGAAATAGCACATTAAAAAGCTGTGTATAGCCTAGTTATGTCAGGAAGCAGCGTTATGTGTGTGTGAGCAGACCATCCCAGAGGACGGGATGTATTCTAATCAGGGTGTTTATCATGCGTAATTACTGAACAGGAGCTGCGGTGTGTGCCTCTGACAAGCAGGGATCGTAGTTCCAGATTTATGCTTTTGTAGGTGTCGAAGCAAAAGGGAACGCAGCAGAAGCAGATGGACCGCCCTCCGGAGTGCCATAGAGCCATGGAAGGCGGCAGGGGGAAAGGTTTCCTCCAGCAAAACCCAAACACACAGAGGCAGCTGGAGAGGCAGGCTCCACCGCTCACCAGGAAGAAGTACTAGCTCCACTTAAAATCTGCAACATTTTGATAGAATCTGACAAGAGCCTAGACACTGTGTGTGTGATGAGACAGACAGACAGAGAGAGAGACAGACAGACAGACAGAGACAGACAGACAGACAGAGACAGGCAGGCAGGCAGGCAGGCAGGCAGGCAGACAGACAGACTGACATGGAGAGACTCCTCTTGTTTACAGACTGTCACAAACTGGGCAGTCTCTAAGAATCAAGACTCAGATGTGGTACTTTGGTCCCATTTGTTAACTCACTTCCATTCCCTATTTCAAAAGAAAATTTAAAAAAAAATCCAGTAAGGTTGCAATGAACTAAATACAGTGAGGATTAACTAGTCAGCTTCAGACATTTATAGACATTGTTTCTGACTTTATTAAGAATGGGAAATGTTTGAAAATTTAAGAGATTTGCACTGCATTATTCTCCTTGTGAGGAACTAAAAGTCCTAAAGATGCCTTGGCACCCAGAAGCTACCCAAGAAACTACCCAACTCTAATTAACGCTTTGTTCTTGGTCCCTGGGTTCTGTGGGGCTCCCCTGAGACTCTTGGTAGTTCTTTAAGTGGAAGGCTTGGTGGGGACACCTGAGGAGGAAGAGCTCTTCAGCTCACTGCTGTCGGCTGTGGCTGACAGCTCCTGAGAGCTGTGGAAGCTGCCTGTGTGCACAGACCTTACTTACCTGGGACCTCTGGGCTCACATGGCCAGATCTAAGCACATGGATCTGTCCCTGGTAAGGATGAGGTTGGGATTTGGTAGACAGCAGCAATATGATTTTCATATCAATGTATAATCATAATTTTTGTGTGATTCATTTAATTTTGTTTTTTGCTGCTTGTATTTTTTTTAATTTGTGGCCTGACTAAATTACATGATTTTTTAAAATAATATATCTTTATTATCCACATTTACATACACTGAATGAGCAAATAATGTATTGGTATCCCTAGTTCCCCAATATCCCTCCTCCCTGTCCCCAATCAGCTGGGTATCCTCCTCTGTGGGCAGTCTGGATCAGTCCATGGGGTAGGGGGTTATGGATAGCCTAGGAGTCAACCCGCTTCCACCCCCCCTTTGTATGTTGTTACTTAGGGGGACCATGTCTATGGATATTCTCCCCCACAATGGCACTTACAATCTTTCTGCCCCCTCTTCCACTCAGTTCCCTGAGTCATGGTGGGTGAGTATTAAGGCTGCTTTATTGTTGAGGTCTTAGGGGCCTCGAACTTTTGCTTTAGATTGTGTTGAAAATCATTGGTGTCTGTCTCACTGGTTTATCCTGGGTTGATTGATTGCCTGTGGTTATGGGTCTCTTGCTTATCCCACCACTCTCTTCGAGGTTCCATGTGGATCCTCCACAGTAGGTCTGGGGTGGCTCATCTCTTGCCAGAATGTCAGCTATTGGTCAGTGGTTCATTGGTAGGGTTGGAAGAGCCACAGCTCTCTCACTGCCTTCTGAAAAATACAAACAGAATCTCCATTGGAGAGTGAGATCACTATAAGTTAACCTGAGATACACATTTCTGAATTAGCTAGATTCTACATTGAGCTGTATCAAAGCTCTTGAATGCCCACTCCATGCCTGAGGTAGGATTCTGTTGCTGAAGAAACCACAGAAAACCATCTGGCAGCATGGAGAGACCCTGCGAAGTCCAGAACAGTAACCAGCCCCCAGATGGTAGTTAGTGCAGTGCTGAAAGGCACTACATAAACTACCAGGGGAAACTGGTCCTACTCTGACTGGAGTACAGAGACTACTGACATGATACGGAGTCTGCTGCCAGGAGTAGGCTGAACACACTTCCTACTGGGAGAGAACAGTGAACCAAGAAAGGAGCACTTGTACAATGGAGGAGCTAAAGCCTGGGGGAGAAAATAAACAGCTTTTAATTCAGCCAAATAATCCACTCAGTGAAGGGGAGCCCTTGACTGGAAATGGAGACTCAGGGTGAAATGGACTGGGAACCAAATCTTGGGTCCCCAAAGAGAAATGCACTTTACAAGTGATTTACAATTAAAGGGTTTTTAACGTGAATTTTCAAAATTATTCTGTAGTGGTTTTCCATCTCTCTTTCCATTACTGTACTGTTTATTATTTAATTTCCCCATTGTTTTACTTGAAGCTTAATTTTATTATTTTTTTTAATTACTTAAGATAGGAAGTTAACTTTTGACTTGTTTTTTTTATTTCTTGTTCTTAATACAGGTACATATTTCCGTAAGTACTTTTAGATGTGTCCTGTTAGTTTTTGTATGTTGTATTTTATTACATTCATCTTAAAGTATTGTCTAATTTTTCCTTTATCTTTTTTGGTCTCTTATTTTCATCACATTTGAGAATTTTCTAATTTCATTTTCTTACTGGTTTCTAATTTATTTCTCTTGCTGGAGAAGAGATTTTATTTTTCTTTTGCTTCAGTCTTTTTAAATTATCTTGAGTCTTGCTTATGGCTTCTTTTAAAGTTTTTTTGGAGAATGTTGTATGCCTCCCTGAGAACATGTGTCTCATTTGCTCCATATAGGTTAGTTAGAACTTGTAAGCTTATGTTTATTCAAATGCTGTATTTGTTGACATCCTACCCAGATATTCTATCAATTGTGTGTGTGTGCAAAGTCCCCAATTCTTGATTTTTTCTTTTAATATGTCCTCCTTTCCTTTAAGATAATGTTTCAGGGGTTTAGTTTAATTTTTCTTTTTTAACTTTAATCCTGGCTGTTCCATTTGGAAATAAAATATGCAGTGGTAGACAGAATAGAGTTGGAGACATTTTGAAACTCTATTATTTATTCTCTTTGTTATTAGAATTAAAAGTTATTTACATTTAAAATAGTTACTGATTAAATAGGGGGAAAAACAAGAGAGCAGTACAAAGATTCAAGGTTGCCAGGGCTCAGTAATGAGGGGGTGAGGGAGGATACAAAGAAACAAGCAAAGATTATGAAACAATGAAAATTGATGGGAATTTGAAATGAAGTTTGTTATGGAAGGGCCAGATACAGGCAATGCCACGTCTTTCAGATCCACAGACTGTACAACACCATGAGTGAATTCTCAAATAGTGGTGTTTAAAATACCTGCTTCATTACAGGCTCAGCAATTACAGTACCTATGTATTGGGAAATGAAACCTGGGCCTTCAGGTTTTGCAAGCAAGTGTAGTTTTAACCACTGAGCCATTTCTCCAGCACTCCAGAAAACTTTATTGACATTTGTCAGGACTTTGTATATTTCCTCTTGATGATTTATAAAATAATAAGATTCATACAATAAGTCTGCTGTTAATGTTATCTAGGATCTTTTGTATGGGACAAATAATAGCCATAGTTACTACCAAGATATTCAATTTCCCTTTGGGTTTTGAAAATTTGTACTCCTAGAATACTTGTCTTTTCCCAATATTTCTTTATTTCTTGGAGATCACACTTACTTGTGATTGAGGCTTGATTGAATGTCCTAGAAGCAACCTAACCCCAAACATTTTTTTGTGATTTTCTTGAAAATATAATTCTAATTTTGTTCTCTATTGTGCTGTCTGACACATGTATCTTTTTGATACCATTCTGTGATGTGTCTTTCCACTTTCTAGAAATGACCACTTCAATTAATAACATGTAACACACACATACACACACATTTAAATGTCATTTCTCTCATGTCAACGGAACTATGAGCAATATGATTAAGCTGGATGGTTATGGTCTAAGACACAGGTATGTGCCATGTCTCTATTGTGTCTCTCCCTTTCCAGGATCCCCAGTAAAGAGATAAATAGTGAGCATGTGTCTACCACTAAAAGTACATATGTTTACATGCTCTGTTTGGAAATAAGACTTCTAACGGAATCTTCTTCTCGGTCACAAGTACTTTCATTGAGAAAAATACTCATGCTTAACATTTCCAATTTTGAGTGGTTGAAACACTGAAAGAATAATAAATAGAAAAGTGTTAGAAATAAAGAGAGGCTTGATTTCTCAGTAGCTTGATGTACTCTATGAGAAGAGAGCCGGTAGATAAAATGTCACTGATAGAAGCAGCAGTAAATTGGGTGTTACCGACAGTAATGAGTATCTAATGTATACTCTAAAATTCCATTCCTCTGTGCATTGAGGTGCTTAAAATATGTTAATGTTTTATTTAGACATATATTGATATTATCAGATTAAAGATCAATACTTATCCAATGAACTTCTAAATAAAATATTAAGATGTTTTCAGCAGGTAGAAAAACATGGGTCTTTCATTTATTAGGTATATTTTTGTTTGATAAAAAAATTGAATAGTTGCCTTGTGAAACTTCTAAGGACTTCAATTATAGTTATGTAACATTAGCAATTTTGAGTGCTAATTATTTTCACTACTGAGGACTATAACATTGTCGTAAGAAGAATTTGTACAGAAAGGTTGTTAAGATTATGGAGATAGATACACTATGTATTTTTTACTCATGTCCATAAAAGGTAGAAAAAGACCTATTGTTTACAGGTGCATCAGTCAATTAGGAGTAGGGAAATTTGGAATTATTCAAGAAAAAAGAGTTTGTAATTTAACCATAACCACATTATGTGTGAGTATGAAACATCCTTTATTTTGGGAATGACCTCTTACAGGATCAGGTAACCAGCAATTTACTTCTTGGCCTAAGTTAAATGTGGATCTCTGAGTGAATACGGAATGTCTCCTCATAAGCTGCCCTCTCACAATGTTGAAGAACTTGCTTTAAAAGCTGGAGATGACTCCTGGTCTAAACCCTGGGGAGGGGGTTGCTTCATGGACCTCCTTAGTCCTGTCTTACCCAGGCCTCATTTTCTTTGATGGTGTTTGTCTTTTTATTCTCTCCTTCTCATGACAGGTCTCCTTTCTTAGGTTCTCGCGTCCAATCTGGTCTTTCTTTCTACTTCACCAATTGTCTGAATATGCCATTTACTAGGGAGACTGGCAAACATACGAATGCCCTCTTCTTCACAGTATAAGAGAATGTAGTTCCCATTACCAACTGCAAAGAGATTCATTCGCTAGTTGAACTTAACAAGTTCTCCAGTTCATATTTTCAAGAGTTGAGCAGGTTTGCATTTTAAATCCATGCAAAGCATCCCACAGGTGAATATCCATATGGTACATTAATAAACAACCAAAGCCCCACTACCTTTTGAAAATCTTGCTAATGAACCTCTGGTATTAATTATAACACAGTAGAGGAATCCAGGTTTACTAAAATCATACTCAGACAATTATCTAGTAACCTAAAGAAGTAGAACAATTCTATGCATGCATCCTATAACTCAAAGAAAATTGCAAATTATCCTTTGCTTACAAACGAGAGCAACCTCCTTCACATAGGAGTCCACGCCCTCATATGTTATAAAAAATAAACCAGGAACTTGGGTCAGGTTAATTCTAAGATAAAGGATGTCCTGTTTGTAATGTAGAATTAGATACTGTCCTGGAAAATAAATTTCCTAAATATAACCATTGAGCAATTCGGTTAATATATTTTTTTTGCTTTCTCTCAGATGCATATTTCAGTAGTAACTGTGATATAGATCGACCTCAATGGGGAGTTGAGTACAAAGCCCAGGGGATGATCCTGGTAAGGAGGGTGGAAATACTTATACCTTTCAGCATCATGACAAGAACAGACTTGCCAAGAATGGAGAACCCAATACAACATAGAAACAGAACATGTGGAAGAGAAACATCATATCATCTGTTGTTTTCATATTTATTTAATTTTATTTCCATCAAGCCTTATTTTAAAAGAGATTTTTGAAAATATAATAATAATAAACAGACTTTGGACCTCAGGCTGCTGGAACTCTGACTGCCGAAACTCTCTGCGCACATAATTTAGGGAAGGAAAAGCTTCATGTCTGACTCACGTGGAGATGCCAAGGTTTACAGAGATAGAACATTGTTATGAGTGCATCTCCCTTTCTTTCTATGAAATTTATTTTTTAAAATTGTGTTCTTGGTCCTAGAAAAAAAATAATTGTATATGTTACAATATTTATTTCTTAAAATATTTTGGCATATTTATGATTTTAAGAAATATTTAGCTCTTGGGGCTGAAGCGATGCTTCAGTGATTAAATGCACTTTCTGCACCAGCATGAAGGCAGGAGGTGAATGCCCCAGTTCAAATCTCCAGAACTCTCATGAACAGCTGGGGTTGGTCAGGAGTGCCTGTTACCCAAGTCTTGCAGGAGAGTTGAAATTCAAGAATTCCTGAAGATTATAGGAAAAGGCAAAAAAAAAAAAAGACGGCAAACTCCAAGATCCGTGGGAGACTCCAGCTCAAAACAAAACCAGGTAGAAGAATGACTTTCTTCTCCAGCCACCTTAGGTGAACACATGGGGGCCCTGTGTGAGCATATACATGTGAAACACACACACACACACACACACACACACACACACACACACACACACACACAAACACACACACAGGCAAAAAAAGAGAGAAAGAAATATTAAGCTGTTATGTGTTTACTTACTCATTTTAGGGTCTTTCTTTCCATAGGATTCAAGCCCTTAGAATGCCAAGTATGTCTGTCTAGTTCTATCTTCCATTACCAATATATAAATTTACATTCAATAGAAGTGTTAATCTTAGTAGCACATCGTCATTATTTTCAGACAATCCTGTTTAAATATTTTACCAACAAATAAACTATACACATTAAAAAAAAGAACTCTTCAAGTGAGAATCTAGATGTAAATGAAAGTAAACAAAAATGAAGGAAATTTTTACTACAAAGTTCTATCTGAAAAAAATATAGTTAAATTTGCATGCAAAAATTATGCTTTGTCTTAGAGCAATATTAAAATGTGTTATGTTATTGATTTCTAGGTTATTAATATGAAGATACTAAGTTCCATATATATGTTTGGGTTACTAATGCCTGTTAAGGCTCTGATTACTTGATAAAACCCTGAGATTTCAACATTAAGCTTGTTTTCTTAACTAATAAGAAACTTCCCTAAGGGCCTAACCAATCAGAACTTGCCTTGATCAGGTCACTATGTACCTTATGGTACAGGTCACTTGAGATGCAAACTAAGATGCATTGAATAATCCCATCAAGGCAACTGATGTAAGGGATACTGTCTAGGTTTCACTGAAGTTTCAGTTCACACATCCTACTTAAAGTGATCACTTTAAAAGAATTACCATTAATTATCATAAAGAGCTGAAAATAGCTTTTTCTGATAGTTAATGGAGAAAATCTAAAGGTAGACTCTTTTGCACACCACTACCCCATGATTCAAACCCACAATGGAGGAGGCTGAGAAAGCTAGGAATACCCTCATAAATAGACAGTCAGCTTCAAAACAATTTATTCAATAAAATTTTAGTTCAAAGACCACTGGCAACAATACAAAAAATGGGGAGAATCAATGCAAACTACAATGTGCCACAATCCAAACAGGAGGAAATGATTATGACATCTGCCTAGTATTCTCAACAGGGTTCCCCAAATGTTCAGTTTCTGTGTCTGGATTTTGGTCTTTGAATCCCAAAAGTGGTGTTGGCTTGAATGATGACTCATAAAGTAGCTCTGCTTTTTGTCTCTGCAATAACTATGGTCTGCATCTGGGCATCATGTATAAATCACATTTGTGGCAATACTCCCAAATGCAACAATAATTCCAGGTACAGAGCTGCAGGAATCTGTCTCACACAGCTCGAATTCTTCTCATGGAAGATTTGTGTGCTTTTTCAGATTGGAAAGAAGAGATTCATTCTTGTTTAAAGTCGCTGGAAGCATGTGGAATAGTGTCAAGACAAGTCTTTTGGAAGAGGGCATTCCTTGGGATGTGAACTCCATCCCGGGAATAATCTAGGTCAAATGTTAAGTACGTCCTGAATCTAATGTAGACTGACCAGTTATAAAGAGACAGATAGAAAACAAATTCTGGTCATGTCTATTGAGGCACCAGAAAATCCAAGCATCACTGGAGAATTTAAACTTTGTGGTTAATTTGGTCATCAGCAAGAGATCCTTAAGTGAATTGATGTAAGTTTCTCAAGGTTTAGAAATGATTTCTTAGAAAATGCATTTATCATTTTCTTGTATTTCTTCCTGTATAATATCTACTGAGATGTATTGCCTACATTCAATATTTAAAGTAACTGTCTTATGATTTTATGTGGTGCTTGTCAAGGCCAAATCCACATGGAAGAGGGTGATGTTTGAGGAAATCTGTTCACTTTTTGGTGACCAGGGAGCAAACTGAGTGACAACAGGAGGCCAGATCTAATGTGTAAAAGCACCCAAGGGTCCAACTAGGCCTGGTCATTCTACCAATTCCTCATAGCCTATCCACATAGCAATCCATCAACGCATTAAACCAGTGATCAGCTCAGAGCACTTGAAATATAAATTCCCTTGAATTTATATACAGAGGTATGTATTATTACTCTCCTGGGTGTCTTTCTATCCAACCCAGTTATCATCACAAGTTGAAGTATTAATCCTTTACAGTGATGATAGCAATTGCACAGATAATCTAGACAAAAACTTTGCATAGCTCTTTAAGTTTGGTTTATTCAAATGTTAGATATTTGTAATATGTTGGTGAATGAAAATGGAGAAGAAAAAAAGAAGAAAACAGGAAGTATGAAGCAGTGTCAATTAAAAAATTATGATGAAAATGAGGAGATATTTCAATCAATGATTCATTGCTTTGTTAATTTAATAGTTATGCATATTATGAAATGCTGCAATCCTCTATCATTTCATGAAAAACTTTCAATTTCATTGAATATATATTATAAAACACTTCACTTCTGTTTTCCCTGATTTCATACTGAAGCATTTAGCATTATGTTAATTTGAGTAAATAACACAAAGTCTGCAATGTAGTCAGCTTGACCATCCAAACTGGGCACAGCTCATGGGAGGAAGGGCTTATTTCAGTTTACAGATCCAAGGGGAAGTTCCATTAAATGGCAGAAGAAGTTGGCTCCCTTTCATTAACCCAAGCAGGGACACACCACCAAAACAGCCAGCACCACAAACAAGCACATTCAGGTAGTAAGCAAGCAACAAACTTCCAGCAAGCAGGACCCCAGAGCTCAGACTTCTCTGCATACCTTTAGGCTTACACCTTTGGATATAAACTCTGCCCCCAAACACAGCTTAGGACTGGACCCCAGGATGGGCCACCAGTGACGCCTCTTACAGCCAGGCATCTGGAAATCCAAGTTACAAGTTTTAATTAAATATCTGAATATTTAGAGGTGAACATACATTCAAGCTACCACAGTCTGAAAAACGTGAATTTTCTCATTTTTTAAGCATTAAAACTCTCAATATGGAAGAGTTGGGTTTTATTTTTGAGTGAAGATTATAGAGATGTATTCAATGTTTTCTAGAAGCTTCATTGGGTCAGTGGTATGTGGACCATTACACTGGATGTTCAGTTCCTGTAACAATAGATATCCTCTGGCAAAATTGCACTCCCTGTTTGATCCTGGTTGTGTTAGTGGTTTACTCATGGATAGGGTAGTCAATGATTTTTGTTAACAGTGTGTAGCTTCTTTAGCACAGTAAGGTGCATAATTAGACATTACACCAGATACAGCCTGAACATTCGTTGAGCTGTGCATAAAAGGACATTTACAGGACAGTTTGTCTACTTTTTCATCATTGAGAATCTCTGTTTATGTGTCAGTACACAAAATTTAGTAATTAGCAGTAGGTCTAGGTTCATTTAATGCTTATGAGAATGCTCACCACTCTCAGTTTCTATTAGGGGTAATGGTTTCACTGACTCCCAACAAAGAAGGTAGTATTCATGTACCAGGTACAGGGCTGAGTCTTTTTTCCCCCTTTCTTGGATATGCATGGTATGTATGGTTTCTGCTTGTATTTATTAATGAGCAAAGGAAATTTGAG
The DNA here is from genome assembly GCA_004024765.1 of Zapus hudsonius. Taxonomy (NCBI): domain Eukaryota; kingdom Metazoa; phylum Chordata; class Mammalia; order Rodentia; family Dipodidae; genus Zapus; species Zapus hudsonius. The sequence goes on along the minus strand of PVHP010002993.1, from coordinate 48,462 downwards.
ATTTCTTTTTAGTCATCAGATCCAAGCTATTGTAAGTCTTCGCATGGGTGTGCACTTCTGCGGGTTGAACCACAAATTGAAGTCAATGACGATATTTTCACCTTTTCTTTTATGAATAGAAACTTCAAACATAAAATAAACATTTAAAATTGCTTTTTCTCTCAACATGCAGGAGGAGAAACAATTTTCTGAAGTTAATAACATTTCTGCAAAGGCTGTGGGGAAATCAGGAAAAGCTAAACTGTAGAGTGCAGAAGCCTGATAAACAAAGAACTTTCCAAAACTTCTATTACATTTTTCTTTATTGTTCTTTGAGATGTAAAGTATTTTTAAAGAGGAACCATTTTTTTAGAACTTGGCTGTCTTACACACTGTGGAAAGGCAGACATTTCAGCTGTCACCCACTTTTACATCAAGTGCACTCATGAAAGAAAGTCAAGTATGTGCTCTTTGACTTTCCACAACGTGCGAATTCTCTTGGGTTTTTTTTTAATGCATGACTTAAAATAGATGAAGAAAACATTATTTTGGTAAGCTATCATTTTCATGAAGATGTTTGTTTTCCTGATTAATTTCAGATATTTCTGATTTTGTATAATGGGCTGACTACTTTCTATTTGAATACTTGGCACTATTTAAAAAGAAAGTGCTTTGGGGAAAAAATATGCTGTAGAACTTTAATATCGTATAAGCAAGAGAATTTATGTGTCTGAAATTGCCTTGCTCTCTACACTTTCACTGTAGCCAGAAATCACACTGTCTCACATCTCTCATGGATAGGACAGAACATAAAGACCTCATTCGGGAACCAGGAGCTTAAGAGAGTTGACAGGAAATATTTCTGGATGGGCCAGAGAGTGAAGGCTATAGCTCCTTTGCATTCTCCAGAAGCTACTCAACCATTCACACAACAACCATGATCGATATGTAAAATAATGACTATGGTTGTTTCCCTACAAACCATTATTGTTAGAGAAATTTGAATGTTATAGCCTCATATTAGATCCTTGTCAATTCTCCAGGTAATTATTTCTTTTTTTCTGTTTTTATTTTATTTTTTATATCTTTATTATGAGTAAGTATATACATTGTATGAGGAACTCTCTTGTGAAGGTATCCCCATTTCCCCCCTCTCTGTCCCCTACCCACTGGGGTACTTCCTCAGTGCACATTCTGAATCTGTCCACAGGTTAGTGGATATGAACTGCACCAGAGGTTACCAGTTTTTCTTCCTTTTTTTTTTCTTCCCCCTTTGTGTATTGTTTCTGAGGGGGGCAATGTCTCTGGATATTCTCCCCCACAATGTCTATTACAATCTTTCTTCCCCCTCTTCCACTCAGTTCCCTGAGTCATAGTTGGGGAGTTTTAGGTTTGCTTTATTCTTGAGATCTTATGTATCTTCGGATCTTTGCCCTGGGTTGTGACCAGTTAATTATATCTTCAAATTCTATATACCTGATTTTGTTCTCTATGTTCTGACCTGTTGATACCATGACATAAACAAATATGTGAATATTTGTTCCCAAATGAATGAAGCGTGGTAGGCCTATGTTCTTTAACAAGAAATTGAAGAGAAATAGATCATAAATAACAAATTACTTGACTGTGTTCCACTGTAGTAATCAACCACTGCTCAAGGGCTCCACCGTGATTGTACCTGGAATGTTAACAAAATATGAACCTGGGTCTGTAGCAAGTTAATTTTGGAAAGATTTTGCAAATGACAAAGATAATATACTCTTCCATACCAGCATTTATTCCCTCCCACGAGCGGGCCTCCAGTCCAATCAGAGAGCAGTTGTTTTCTCTCTCAATAGACATGCTTCAGTGGGCATATTTGGCCTGTCTGGCCTGTCTCAAGTCTTGCAAGGTGCATTGCTGTTCACCATCCTTGATGACTTTTCTCTCCAATAGGACTGCATGCAACCATAGCTTTTACCTGAATTATGTTGGCTGGTTAACAGGGAGGAAGTTTCCTGCTCAGCTCCAGCTTGATTTCCCAGTGATCTGCACCCAAGCCTGTGGGATCTTCAGCTATCTCCATCTGATATTTTGAGATAAGGTCTCTCACTGACACTGAAACTCACCATTTAAACTAGGTAAAGGAGTCAGAAAACCCAAGGGCTCCACTATCTCTACCTCCTCAGAACTGGTAAGAATCAATTGAAAGTCAGTCTGCTTATGTTACTGATAAAAATAATCATAAATGCTAATTCATTTTTCCAGTTTATTCTATGTTCCTACCAGTTCTGGGTGAGTGAATAGCTCAGGAAGGATGGGGAATTTGTCTCAGTCAATGTTCCAGCATTCCCCTAGACTGATCCATACAGCATTACTCTCTGAATAGAGTTATAAATTTAATGCAATATAGATAAATATGACCTGCTTTTGTGTGTTTTCTTTGTCTATAGGACTGTAACCAATCATTTTAAAATGCTTATCATGAATCATGCATCACATTTCTATGATTTCTCTCTGAAATATCCATAACGAAAGAGTACATGTTACCAGCCTATGTTACTCTTATTGACCCCAAATCATTTGAGTGGACTCTAATCCACCTTACAACTTTGAGATCACTTGTGGAAATTTGTTGACATGCATAGTATGCTCATTAGTAAACTACATCGTTAGTATCATTATAAGAACTTTGAGTATAACAGGCAGTATGGGAGAGTAACATAAATAAGCCTTTCTGACTGCCCTTGGGAAACATCAGGATGACTGCTTTCTGATTTTTAAGGTAACGTTCAATTTATCCTTCAGACATGGCTTTGCAAGATAAGATTTCAAAGGTATCATTTCCATCACATTTTATTTCCATAGGTGCATTTTTAATAATTGATAGTTCCTCCTGCAGTTCATCAGAACACAATAGCTAATCAAGTTTTCTCTGCATTTCTTCATTGCTGAGTAATCAGCGCTTCATTAGCAAGCTATAAATAGAACCGGTTTAAAATTGAACTAAAAACCTAAGTTTAAAGAACAATTTTAAAAATTACACAAAACTTTCTTCGCATGGCTTCCACTGATGAGATGTCTCCCATGAATTAGCCACAATACAAGGGTTTTGTTTAAACCTCACAAGAGCACTGCTAGGTAGGTACCATCTGTCACATTTAACAGAGAGACTGAAGCTCAGAAACATTAAGAAACTCAAAAAGACTCACTGATGTGTTTCACTCCACTGTCTACTTTAATTATATACTTAAAGCTGCTTTTCCCACCTATTTTAGGGAATAGCCTAGGTGGCCTTGAGAAATAATATTTCTTTAGCAAAAACAGTGATTTTATTCAGTAGCATAATGTGGTCAGAAGTGTTGGCTTGCACCAAGAAATTCCTGGCAACCAGGTATATTTTGTGAAATGGTTTATTACCATAAGCTATAATCAAGTAGTCTGAAAAGGAAATACATTTAAGACTTTTCACATGATTACCATTAAGCCATTCATTCTTGATAGCAAAGGATTGCTTTCCAAATGGGCTTGTTGCAATCATCAGCAACTTCTAGATTTCATTGTTCCAATAACCGTGAAGTATAGATTATGTTTTATTTGTTTCTACAATAGGTCTGTGCTAACGAACAATAGAACTGATACAAATAATTCTTCTTTTTAAAATATTTTATTTATTTATTTTTCAAGCAGAAAGATACAAAGAGAGAGAGAGAGAGAAAGAAAGAGAGAGAGAGAGAGAGAGAGAGAGAGAGAATATCAGGGCCACCACCTTGTGGGTCTGGCTTATGTGGGTCCTGGGGAATTGAACCCAGGGCCTTAGGCAAGTGCCTTATCTGCTGAGCCATCTCTCCAGCCCGTGATACAAATAATTCTTGATGAAGTGAATCAGCTATGTACATAAATTATTTGTGAATATTTAATAATGATGTTTGATAGACATACAAAATTTACCGAATTGAACTCATGCTCTCAATAAGTACTTCACTCAATTTTGATTTTTAGGTTTCCTGTGACATTCTCCATCTACTTACATAAAAAATCTTTTATATTGACAATACTTTCTGTTTGGTAAAATTACCCATGAATTAATATTGATGATCCAGAGCATAGATGTGGCTCTCTGATTTTCCTAATAGTTTCTTTTGAACTGGAGGTCTAAGTACATTCTCTTTATTGCAATTTTAAATTTCTATAGATGTTATTTGCTGAGCAAATTTTGATAGCAATGTATATAATATACACAACTCTACACAAATATTTAGAAACTTTATTTGCAATTGTACTGACATATCTTTCAGTGTGGGATAAATAGCAGTTAGCTCAATTTTATAAATACTGAGTAGGACACTAGTAGGTACTACAAATACCTATTTAATGTATACTAGAAGTCCGACATTCTGCAGAGAATATCATAAACAAGTCAGATAAGACATTGGCCTTCCCATTTTTCCAGTAGGAAAGGATAGAGAAAACAAGGTAATAGTCCATTATCATGTGATCTATTGAAATTTAACGGTTCTCGAATGGGGAGCATAGGAAAATGGTGGCTGCTCTGCTGCATTGAGAAAGCTCACCCAGGATGTTTTTGAAACAAGCATCCACACAGAAACCAGACAACTGTGCCCTGTTCTCCTTGGGAAATGTTACCTTCAAGTTTCTTCAGCCCCAAGACCAAGTTGTATGGTTACCTGTTTCCTGTTCCCCATGCTAACAATGTTATCTCATCCGTATTTAGAAAAGGCAAAAATAATCATTTCTTCATTATCACTCAAAGATTAAAAGATAGACAGTACTTGCATAAAAATCCAGAAATCTAAATGCTTGCTGAGAGCTAAAATATTGAGATAGAGATTTACGAATCATTCATCAAAGCTCATAATATCTTCTAAGTCTATGGTTAATATAAGATTCAAGCATTTATATTTATTTAACTCCAGATCACCCTGGATCTTTTTGATTAGCTTGTCTTTAGCAATTGGAGTGGCTGATTAGGCATCTCTTCTGCATAGGCCTGAATGTGAAAGTTATTGTTCCCCTCCACAGAGTAAGCCAAACACTGGAACACTGGATCCTCTGTACTCCAGGACTGTAGGAAGCTCAATTTTTTTCTTTGTTCTTCTCAAAAAGGAAAGAAATAACCTCTTCTGGCAGTAATTAATATCTGTGGAACCCCAGCCTCCCCTTTATACATTTGGGCTTTCAAATGTCTGTATAAACACTCCCCTTTATTAAATCATTTTCTTTCTAAAACTCTCACTGGTTCTGTTTTGCTTTTGCTTTAATTAAGCTTAACCTGATGACATGTATATAGAAAGAGGCCATAAATAATTCACCTGAAGCAAAAAGTCATTATTTTCATGTTAGGAACAAAAGGATTCTCTTTTTGGACATCAAAAAGGAGCCCAATTTCAGCCAGAATCAGAGATTCTTATCTGAAATGAGCAGAAGCAACATGAAGAATGAAACAAGGGCCTGATTACAGTCCACTGCTGCTCACAGGCTCTGTTGAGTTATTTATCATCTGTCCTGAACTCCTCCACTCACCAAGCCAATTCCTTCTTTATATACCATGAAAAAGTCCACAAGGCCCCTTTGCCATGCAGGACACTCATGGAAAGCAGCCTGGACTTCATTTGAAAAAAAAAAACTCTCACCTGCTCACCTGGGTCACTACTGTTGAAGTTTCTCAAATTTATAGATTTAAGAATAAAGTGATTGTTTTGTGAGCTTGTATAGTTCATTTTCTATTGCTATATATCTTAGTCATGTTACCACAATAAAATACCTAGGTTGACTTATGTATAAAGCAACAAGTTTTAATTAGTTCAAAAGCAGCCCCAATGCTTATGAATGTCTGGTAGAGAACTAAACTGTAATAATGTTGAAGAACACTACTTGAAGCAAAAATTTTAGCTGATGAGTCAGGATCTGTGAATTTCTTCATATAGAGTTCAATACACTGTAGCCCAGTACAAATTATCACAGTGGTCTTCAAAGTCTGCATGAAGATGCTATAATAAGATGATCTGCCAAGACTGTCAAGAACACACAGGAGAAGAAGTATTCCATTGATTTAAATTGGAGTTCTTCATTATGTTACCCAAGTTATCTTGATAATCTCTTATGATTCTCTCTTTCTTTTTTAATTATGACCCCAAAAAGGAGTTCCATAATAATATGTAGCCTTTACAACTCTTATGAGTGTTAAATAAGTTATTATATTCTGAGGAAGCAAGGTCTTAAGCAAGTTTCTCAATGACAGTATAGTCTGACACTATTTTTATTTATCTATTGGATATCAAAATAATTATATATTTATCAATTATATTGTATGTTCACAATTTTGAATTTGTATTACCATAATTTTATGTCTCTACATTGTGATTTAAATGTAATTTAGAATTCATTTCTCACAGAAAACAAAATGGAAGAGATTCCATCTTAACAATAATACCAAAAATAAATTTTAGTAGGTGGCAGAGAAGTGGAAATATGCTAAAGTGTGGTGATTTTGCTTTATTTTGGTTCTGATTAGGATTATATGTAAGCACATTTTCAGAGGTATCCTTATTTTTTGATACTGAAATGCAAATGTAATTTGTCATCATCATCACCAGTGAAATAAACATAAGAAATAATGCTCCCAGTTGTTTAGACACAGAGGGAATGTGAAAAATGAATGTGATCACGTATACTCACCTATGAAGTAGTTTTTATCTCAAACATGCATAAGAAGGAATGGCCAGAGAAATACTCTGTAATGATCAAATAAATATTTGTTTAACTTTAGGTACAAATCTCATTGATGGGATTCATCTATCATAATGAAATGAAAATATTAGACCAATAAAATTAAAATTAAATAAGCATTCTTATAGAGAGCAAAATAACCTTCAGAACAAGAAACAAATAGAAAAATTGAAAGGTATCTGAGTGTAACACACCAGTCATCCCAATGTGCATTCCTGAGGTCGAAACTGATTGAGAGATGGAGGCCAGCTTGCCCTGCAGAGTCAGACCCTGTCTCAAAAGTAGAAAGTAAACAAACATGTGGAAGCATAAATTACAGACTATTTAGAGATGTTTCTTATATTAAAAATTGAATGTATGCAGAATAAGCAATATTCCAGCTATCATCATCTTAAATTACAGTGAAGACACATAAACCATCAACTCAAGAACTTGAACGAAGAGGGCTGGGAAGAGGCTCAGTGGATGACGTGCTTGCCTTTGGGGATCTAAGTTCATGCTTATGACAGACAACAGAAAAAGCAGAGAAAGGAGACTTTTCTGTAAGCTCTCAAACCATCTAGTATGGTGAAGGGGGTGTTGGGAAACTGACAAGGAACATCACACATCTGATGAGGTCGAAGACAAGGACAATTAGGTCAAGTTGTCCCCTGACCGCTCCATATATGCACATAGGCACTTGTACACCTGCAAACACATGAGCACTCACACACACAAACACACACATACACACACCACACACACATACACACACACCACATACATACACACACACCACACACATACACACACCACATACATACACACACACCACACACATACATACACAGACCACAAATACACACACACACACCACACACACACACACACACACACACACACACACACACACACACACACACACACACACCAAAAAGTAAAGGAGGGAAAAGGAAAATGAGAAAACATTTATATTATTTCTGGAAGCCCTATCACATCCACATCCAACTTGGCTATTGTTTTATCTTGAAAATCTTTTCAAATAACCCTGTGATCTTTGCCAAATTTTCTCAGTAAATACTACACATCTCTGTGTCCTTCTTAAATTCCATCTGTTTCATCTTCAAGGACAAATTTCACAACAGTCTACGAGAGAAAAGAAAATCATTGTCTAGGAAATGCCTTGACATAGTTTGCTTTTATCAAAGATCAATTCTTTTATCTTTCTTTCCATATGGTGGAAAAGTTATTATTTTATACCCAGGGTTATATTTCTATGATTAAGCTTGGGATAGTTGTTTTTAGGTGGATAAATTGAATATATTTTTCATTAAGCATTAAGCAGAGAGAATATAATTAATAAGGTGAGACTTGCAGGAAGCTGGAGAACGCTGAGTACCTCGGGGTAGCTCTCAGCTGGGCACAGTGGCTCATGCCTATAACACCACCACTCAGGCTGAAGCAGGAGCATCACCAGGAGTTTGAAGCCATCGTGGACTACAGAGTGAGTTCCAGGGCAGCCTGGGATGTAAAATGAGATACTGTCTAAATAAAATAAAAAGAGACAGAGACACAGAGAGAGACTGAAAGAGTTCTCCTAGTCAAAGACTTTCCTGATACCCATCAATCACAGTTAAAAACTTTATTAATATACTTCAACACCTATGTAGTTAATTCAAAAGATATGAGTAGCTATACTTACAACAGCATAGTCATATAAATATGTAAATATGTTATACTTATAATTTATTTATAGTTATAATATTTATCCTCTCTATCTCACAATTTCCCTAAAAGGACATCTTGATGTTTATCCACTCTGTCATTACTGTTTTATAAAAGCAGACATTTATTGAATCCTGACGAGGCGTCATGCTACTAAAATGTGGACACGTTAGGGTGAGAAACAGAAGTAAATATTTGGTTTGCTAAGACAGAAATGGAGACAAGTTTTCAACTGCTTATAAGAATAAATGTAAAATTACCAAATTATTAATAATTCAAAGGAAATCTTCCAAAGCTATATAGAGGTGAGAGATGCTCTGGTTGGTGGACCCTTAAAATTCATCTCTTGAGAGCAGGTCACCAGTGTTCTGCTGTCCCTGCAGAGGCGTTTAAATCATGAAGGTGGAAGTCCTGGGAATGACAGCAATGCCCTGATGACAGAGACTACAGAAGTTTACCTTGGGCACTTTCACCTGTCAGGACACAGGACAAGGGGAGAAGAGATGGGTCTGTGAGCCAGGAAACGGCCCCTGCAAAGACACATGGATCCTTGATCTCAGGCTGCGTAGTTTCCCACTGGGAGGCATAAATTTTTGTTTAAAAGAATCCATACAGGTATGGCATCATATAAATGCATGTGAGGAAGCTTTCTTATAGAAATCACATCTCAATATGCATCAGAGAGCTCATAAATGTTAGCTGCTATTTTAATTTCTTGAATCTTTGTAATGTTTCTTCATTATACCTCATTATTCATCAATAAGTTCATAGAGAATATAGTTCATAGGAATGTAATGAATGTGGGAAGATTTTCCTAATTCACATCTCAATATCCATCAGACAAATAAAGGTAGCAAGTCTTGTGAATGTGTGATACCTACCACATCACCCAGCATTAGAAATTAATTGTTTAGCAATCTTATGTGTATAAAGAATTCAAGGAGGTCTTTACTCAAACTCAGATATCACTCTGCATGAGATAACTCAAAAAACTGAGAAGTCTCACCATACAAAACCTCTCAGTGTTTTTATTGGAACATAAAACTGAAGCATATATTGAAGTAAAAAAAAAGGAATTTTAAATACATTGTTTAAAAACCTATAGCTGCTCTCTTCATTGGTGCCAAGAGATGATAATATCTCTCTATATAAATATCTACTTATCCTATGAATATATTGATTTAAAGCACATCACAAAACTATAAAATTATAGAAATTGCTTAAAAAATCAATGCATACAGCATGATGTTTACAAAATAAGACTATGTGAAAACAAGGAGCTCTATATGGAAATATACATTAGGCATATGACAGTTCAGTCATCAAAACAGACAAAACTGTAAACTATTACTCTACATTATATTTCATTTTACATAAATTAAGAATGCTCAAAGAACTGCATTAGATTACAGAAAATGAAAAATATAAGATGAGTACATATACATTAATTGCCCTTGATGTTATTTGTGCTTTACACTATATAGTGAAAAATCTTAATGATTGTGTACAAACTGTACTTAAATTGGTAATTTTATCCATACATCAATGAGAAGTAATTCTTCAGACACTCTTCATTTTTGTAAAAACTCTGTAGATATTTAAAATCTCGTTACCAACTGTAGTTGAAAAGATTACAACCAACTGACAAAGTGAGAATGTCAGTATATTTGGGGGGTCATCAGCATATCCCTATATTTACTTTAACTGTGTCCCTCCAAAAAGAAAGATACTTTCATGCTCAATAAAAGAAATCCTAATTTCATAAAATAATTATGAGTCCTAGGCTAACTTACAAAGTCACCAATCTAAATAACAGAAGAGAAAAATTAAGAAAAGTTTATAAATTATATGTGACAAGAGGAGAATTGGTACACAGAAGGCAAGATACAGGCCTCTGGAAGAGGAAGCAATCAAAATAAAGTATGATTTAAAAAAAAAGTTACCCAGCCTTAACAGAACATAGATAACAGATCTGAATAAGAGACTATGGCTAATTTGGTATTTGTTAAATTTCCCAGTGCAAAGAGAAAATCACGAAAAAGTCTCTGCCTTGTTTGTATAAGAACCACCAAAAAATACTAGATACATCATATCATTATTGATTGCAAAAATTATTTTTAAACGCCTAATACTTAAGTTTTCTAAGCAAATTACCCATTCTCACATTCTTCACTGAACACTCATGTTATTCGTCGTCTAATAGTTTCAAGAACAATCACAACATTGACAACAAATAACTGAAATAAATGAATGTATGCACTGAGGAAAAGATACCATAGCCTTAAATAGGGACACTTGTGTTAGCCAAACAGAGAGAGCTACATAAAGCTAGTGCCCTGAATGACCTTAGCATACTGTGGCACCCTGGAGACTCCAGGATCTTCTCCAGTCACAGGCAGAGAGCAGAGAACACCATCTCTCAGCAGTCCCAATCCAGCACTGAAGGTCTACAGGAATCCTGGGGAGCTGCTGCTCTTCCCAGCTGAAAGGCTGAGGAAGCTTCATTCTGATGCCATGAAGAGACAGAAAAGCAGGACAAATGCATGTTCAAGACAGCCAGCACCACCAGCTAGGCAGAAGGAGAGAGAGATTTCCTTCCCCTTTATTTAGCCTTAGGCTGAGATTTTGCAACCCTTTCCCAGACCTGTTGACTTCCTGAGTTTCTGGAATTTCCTTCCTGCACTTCCCTCCCAGGAAGAGATGGTTATTTCTAGCTAATATGACTTCCTGAATTCACTGAGCCTCCTTTCTCTCTTCAATTCAGAGGAAATCTGATATAGATTGCTAACAGGTAAAGTTAACAACAAAACTCAACCATCACACTCTCCTGATCTTCTTCCTACTTTTTTGGCCTAATTATCACTGAACTCAGAATGTTATTTCTTTGAAATTCTCAACTGATCATCTTTAGGTTAAAAGACTTAAACCTAGAATCTATGACAAGAACTCAGAGGATGCATGAATCAGAATTTTTTAAAAAAATAGATGCATTTATATTCTCATAATTCTAACAGAAACTGAATATGCTCTTGCATTATGAATATAAGTAATAGATTATAATGGTAGCTGTACCTGTGAATTACCATAAATTCAAGATATATTCACAGGTTTTTGATGCTGGACCTTAAAATATATTCACCATTGAATTATTATAAAATGTAGTGATGTATAATCTACTAAGAGAATTTTGATACATTCATAAATAAAACTGTATATTACAAATATTTCTGTATTTCTCTCAATTTATGTTTTCAATGTTTTCTCTTTCAATTTCAGCAGAAATTTTTTCATATGTAATTGCATGTAATGTATTATTTACTTTAAAAACACATTATCGGAAGAAAGTGTACATAATTTCTACTAGATGGCTAATGGTGACATGAAACACAAAATGTATCAATGTCCACATGGGGCTCTGTAGTTTTAGGAGGAGCTACATATCACCGTGTATTATTATCATTCTTTGTTTGGAAAATTATGAATGTTTCACTAAATATATTGATATATTTATTATTAAGACTTTTAATAAATTGTGTGAAATTAAAAAAGAAGGAAAACAGTAAGTTAATGCTAGCTAATATTTATTTTACAAAACAAAAAAAACAAGAAGTAAATTAAGTTTTATTAAGATTATGGAGTGATGCTGGTAACCTCATTAAGCCTATACATACCATTCACAATGTAGAAGAATTCCTATATGAATGCCCCATAAATGTTTCAGGTTTAGTAATGATGGTCACATTATTCTTTTCCAAGCAGAGCATTACAGCATACTAAAGTTTGTAAGCTGCAAAAAAGTCCTTACAATGGCTAAGTATTTTTGGTTATTATTAGATAGTTTTAGCAATGATTTGTAATATGGCTGAATTGAAAGAACAATTCATTTTTGTCCTGCAAAGAAATAACTAAATTATTTAAATTCAGTGGCCTTTTCAGTGATGTCAGGACTTTACCATCAAGCAGATATATTAAAAAATAATAAAGACACTTAACCTGTCAGCTCAGCATAATGGTGACATTTTAATATTAAAGGAGAGAGAAATTGCTTTCCAAAGTAAGTTTTCCGTTGGAAAAGCAGTTTAAAAGAAATGCTTGGAAATTTTTCTGTCTTTATTAGATGATGTGGTCAAAATTATATGTATTTTAAATTTAATAGATTTAAAACAATGTATTTGAAGCCAAAAGAAAACCTTTGAGGTTAAAATAACTTATTTTGCAAAATCAAAGATGTAATTTCTTTAAATATATTTTTATTTATTTATTTGCAAGCAGAGATAAAAGAGGTCCAGTGAGAATGGAGGTGTCAGGGCCTGTAGCTACTGCAAAAAAACTTCAGGTGCAAATACCACTTTGTATCTGGTTTTATATGCATACTGGTTTTATATGCAAACCCCTGTCTTTGGGTTTGGCAGGAAAGCACCTTAACCAGTGAGCATCTCACCTGCCCCTAAAATTTTAATGATAAAACTTCCTCAATTCTGGAAAATGGAAATTTACTATTTGTCATTCAACCAATAAACCAATATCTGCATATAATTAGAAAGTGACATAAAAGCTAATTTAGTAACTTCAGCAAATGATAGCATCTTTTCATTTTATGAAGATTTGGGCAAAATATTTCTTTTTTTTTTTTACAGAGCTGAGGCATTAAAGAGTCGCTTTAAAATGGTACAGAGATGTGTCATTTGATATCAAAACTAGGCATGGCAGCATGAACCTGTCACTCTAGATCAAGAGATAAGGTAGCAAGAAGATCCAGAGGGCTTGGTTAGCTTCCAGGTGAATCAGTGAGCTCTAGGTGCAGTGGGAAGCAATCTTTCAAAAACTAATGTGGAGAGCTTGGGAAATACCTGGATGGTTAAAGGTGCTTTGCTTACAAAGCCTAGAAGCCCAGGTTAATTTGCTAGCCCCGAGTGTAAAGCTGAGTGTAAAAAGTGTAGGGTGTTCACTTGCAATGCCAAAAGGCCTTGGCTTGCTAACCCCACCCCAACACCACAACCCCAACACACACACTGTCAAATAAATAAAAGAATTTTTAAAAATTAAATGGATCCCTTGCCACAAGGACTAATACAGACAGCCCAAGGAGGAGGATATCCAACTGTTCAGTGATGGGGAGGGGGGGAATTGGGGAATTCGGGATAACACATTGTTTGCCCACTAAATAATATAACTCATTATGGACAATAAATATATATTTTTAAAAAATTAAATGGAAAGAAACTGAAGAGGTTACTCAGTGTTGAATGACTGACCTCCACACACACATTCACCAATGGAACTATGACCCACGTGCCTATGTGAACCAACACACATATGAACATACATAAACATAAACAAACAACAAATGCCCATTCACAGGCAAAATGGCTGATGTTTGTAAAGGATTCCTGAATCGATGTGTCACAAATTATTAAACTCAGACTTTCATAACTTATGAAACAATCAATCATCCTCACAAAAATATTAATGCTCATTTTGACACTAATGTTTTCTGTTAATAATCAAATTATAATAAGATTTGAAATATGTATCTTTCTTCTTTAAACTTACATGTGTATAACATCAAAGTCTTTAAACATATTAAAATAAAAAAATAATATATTTTATTATTAAGAAGAAGAATTCAAACCACAGTGATATTAATGTTTCAATCCATGGATTTGAGAACGTTTATGATTAAAAAAATTATTAACTTTTTTAAGGCATCATAATCTAAAAACTTTATCCCCAGTTTTATTAACAATTCCCCTGTTAGTAACTCAAGTGGTCACTTTGAAACTATTTTTAATGAAGGCCTCCTGGTATGGATTTCTTAACCAAGCTGTTTATTTCATGCCAATTTTATCAGTTAAATCAAATTAAAATTAAAGTTAACTGACATAATTAAACATATGAAATAGGCATCGGATGTCATGTGATATTGTTAAACACACACAGTCCAAGACAGATATTCTTGTGTAATGTTCAGAGCAAATTAAATATATCCTTAAGCCTTTATCTTTTATCCATTGGAAAAAATCCTTCGTTCAAGATTTCTTTAGAGATACTCATTACATAAATGTTGTCTATAGTCACCCCAGTTTGTAGTAACCCTCCTAACTTCTTCCCTCTGGCTGAAACTTAATGATCACCTTTTCTCATTGTTCAGACCATCCTGTAATGGTAAGCAGTATCACTTCTCTAGTTCTGTGAGCTCAACCTTTGGTATATCCACATTCATATGCTGCAGCCTCTAGAAGGTGGAGCCTTGCTTGTGTGTGACTGGTGGTGGGCCTTGAGGTGTCAGAACCCAGCCTTGCTTTGTGTTCCAGCTCTTGCTCATTCTCTTTTGTTGATGTGACTGTGTGACATGGTTCTCTATGACTGTCTTGCTCTCACCACCATGATGAACTGTCCCTAATCCCCTTCAAAACTAGAAGCCAGGGCTGGAGAGATGGCTCAGCTAGCTTAACTCAGGTTAAGGTGCTTGCTTAAAAACTTTAATGACTCAAATTTGATTCCCCAGTACCTACCTAGAGCCAGAGGCACAAGGTGTCACATGCATAAAGAATCTGTTTGCAGTGGCATTTGCTTTGTCTCTCTTCTACCTGTCTCTGCTTGCAAATAAATTAAGTAATTTTTAAAACTGTAAGCTTAAAAAAGAAAATAAAAATCACATCTCTTTTTAAATTTTTTCTCATCCTCACCTGCATTTTTGTCATTTGTTTCCTTTTTCCATATTTACTGTCAATAACTAGATATATTGGCAAGATTTGTGATGGTACCCACATTTCCCTCCTCACTGTCCCCACCCCACTTGGGGCCCTCCTCAGTGTAATTACTGAACCAATTTATGGGACAAGAGGTTATGGGATGTACAGAGGAAGCCAGTTTTTTTTCTTTGTGTGTTGTTGCTGAGGTGGGTGATGGCTCTGGGTGTTCTCCCTCACCATGGCTCTTACCATCTTTCTGCCCCCTCTTCTACTCAGACCCCTGAGTCATGGTGGGTGAGTTTTAGGTCTGCTTTACTGTTGAGGTCTTAGGAGTCTCTGGACTTCTGCTTTGGATTGTGTTGGGTATCCTCAGTCCGTCTCCATTATCCTTTCGCAGGTTATATGACTTGCTGTGGAGGTAGGTCTCTTGCTCATCTCACCTCTTCCTCAAAGGTTTCCTTTGGGCTCTGTATCAGAAGTTAGGGGTAGTTCATCTCCTGCCTGGATATGTCAGCCATCATCTCAGATCCTGTTGGTGATATTGGGCTGTCCATGGTTCCCATTGCCTTCTGAAACATACTAACAGAATCTCCAAGGGAGAGTGAGATCAGTGTAGGTTAACTGAGACAAAGGTTAAAGTCTGCATCTGTATTTCCTGGCTGAATCACCTAGGGAATGCTACCTAATGATATTGTTGTGTTCCTCTTTCTTCATATGAGACTGTAACTCCCATGACCATTGTGACATTGAGGTCACCAGCTGCTTAAATGAAAATATTGATTATATAAAGCAAGATTATACATTCATATAGTCATATATACCCTAATCAATGTTTATGCATATATGAAAATATGCATAATATAGATGTTCTTAAAGCATTATGCATATATTTCTCACATGAAATATGATTAAAATGTTGGGATATTTTTTGCTTCTGAATATGAGATATCATAATCAGTTTTAAAAAATGAAAACATAAAAATAAAAAATAAAATTTCATGCAATAGACAAGTTATCTTTTGCTGTGGGAAAATCATTCTATTATGATTCTGAGCAAAGATTATTCACTCTAATATTGAAATTGTTCACTAACTAAATTTGTCTTACAATGTTGTACTTGCATATTATATTATATAAATCTTAATATATAATGTTTTGCTAATAAATAATGTTTTAAAAAAATAAAGCAGAATTAGTGATGTGATGATACTAACCCAAGAAATAAATCACTGCCATTTGTGATGCTTGAAATTGATGTTATCATATGATTTATATAATAAATCAATTCCCAAATTTCCTAGTAAAACCTAGTATTGGTATTTGTTACTTGCCTAGCATCTGGGGAAAAAATCCATGACAAAATGATTTATAATTGCAGGATTTATTTTAGCTTACAGTTTGAGGGGATGCAGTCCATCATGGTGGAGAAGGCACAGTGACAGAGACATGAAGCAGCTGGTCACATTCAGTCTTCATTCAGGAGGCAGAGAGATATGAATATACCTGCTTCACTCTCATTTTCCTGTTTACCATCTCATGGAATAGTGCTGCCCATATATAAGAATGGTCTTGCCGTCTAAAAAGCTAATCTAGGAACTCTATCCAGACATGTCCAGTGATTAATTTCCCTGGTGATTCTCACTCCTGTATCCTTGACACCCAGCATCCCCCAACACAGTGTGCATGATTTTTCTATGAATGAATTAATTTATTTCTGACTAAAAGGAGTAAGAGATGCTTGGAATTAGTCAAATTTTATCTAGACTGGATTCAGAATATGTGACATTTATGTATGCAGTTACTTCCTGTCCTAAGGGTAGTTTGCTTTCCTGTGATGTAAGTCATACAGCTATATATATATATATATATATATATATATATATATATATATATATATATATATATATATATATATATATATAT
>PVHP010002993.1:0-31332 GCA_004024765.1 Zapus hudsonius | reverse complement strand
AAAATTTGATGACCAAATGCTGATTTCTATCACATTATTTCAATTACAGAAACTCTCAGGGAAATAAACTAAACATAAAGCAAACTATCAAAATTGAGAAGGCAAAATGTACTGTTAAATACATAAGAATAAAAATAAACACTTTATCCTAGTCAATTCAAATCAGAGAATATTTAGAAATTTCATGCTATTAACAAAAGTCACAAATTATATAGACTTTTTTTTAAAGAAATGAGTCATTTAAGTGGATTCTGCTTCTTCTCTGTTGTGACTAAAACTGCTGGGACATAGGAGTAGAAGTTGTCTCTGTGACAACAATTCACCTCCTTTGGGCAGATCCCCAGAGATGGGAGTGCTACATTGTATTGTGGTGCTGTTTCTGAATTTGAAAGAAATCTCTATACCATTTACATATAAGTTTCCATTCCTACAATGGTGCTCTATCTAATATCTGCTCCAATACTTGTTAACTTTCTAGAAAAAAAATCATGAATTTTAGTCTCATATGTTACCAAATACATTTAAAAATAATATTTGAAAAGGTTCCGATTGAGATCCCACATGAAGGCTGGAGACGTGTCTCAGTGGTTAAGGAGATGCCACACAATATCTGTTTAATAATTTTCAAAGGAAATCAGGAATACCTATAAATATCATGTATTTAATGTTAATACAAATACATTAATGTGCACATTGGTTAAAAATGTACACGGAATTAACTTAATTCGTATTTATTACAAACACATCAGCCATTAAGGTCGCATTGCTCATTCTTTTCAAATAGTAATGAGGAAATGTCAAATCCTCTGAAAATAACTTGAGTGATGGCCGAGATCGATACATGTGCATACTTACATTCAAGGAAAAATGTGTTTTGAATTTCAGAATGATAGCCACTTCTTACAGATGAGGGCCTCTTGCTGTCATAGTTACATTACAGCTAGATTTTTCTCCCCCTGAACTCAAGGAGAGTCCTCTCTTCCCAGAAATATTACCACAAAATTGACTTATCCTGATATTGTGTAGCTTACTATTTAGTCATGAAACCTCTCTCAAGGGATTGGTAAATAATTTGTGAATATGCAAGTGGGGGAAAATTATTAAAAACCTTACATTTTGCACAAGATTTGCTTTTCCAATTTAAGAATCTCATGTTTAACATGTCATCATGTCATCTTCATGTCATGTTATCTGTAACATGTTCTTAAGGGAGAAGCAAGATTCTGCAGGCCAGGAATCTATATGAGAAAGGACCACTGACATTTTTACAGTGTAATCAAAAATTTTCTATTACTTTACTCTTCAGCAATTTGGCAGGCGAGCATGGAGGCACACCTTTACATCTGTATCTTCCAGTTACTCCTCATCACATTTTTATTTGACAGTTTTCATATTCAAAAGAGTGAAATTTGATCACAATACCCCTAATACCTTCTTTTGCCCCCTCCTCCCTCACAAAGAACTCCTTCTTCTCTCCAAATTATCTCTCTTTATTTTGATCATTTTTTGCCCACCGCCATCATCTAGGTCAAAATGCTGAGGACCTCAATCTCATGGTCCTGTGAGGTTATGAAGTAATGGCCATTTTGTGTCCAGATGATAGTGTCCTAAAACACTCCTCCACATCCTCTTGCTCTTTTCACGTCTCTTCTGCCTGGATTTGGGAGGTCATGGTAGAGGGGGCAGAAAGATTGTGAGAGCCGTGGTGGGGGAGAATATCAGAGACTTGGCAACCCTCAGTAACAACACACTTGGGCCAAGAGAACCTGGCTGAATACTCGGCTATCCATGATCCCCTGCCCCAAGGACTGATCCAGATGGCCCATGGAGGAGGATATCCAGCTGATTGGGGATGGAGAAGAGGGGCATTGGAGAACTGGGGATAACAACTCATTATTTTCCCATTAAATAATATAACTCATTATGAACAATAAAAAAACCAAAATATAAAAATAAGTAAATAAATAAGTCTCCATTATATGACTTACTGGAGCTCATTAGACCACTTTAATTTCCTAAAGAGTAGAGCTTTGCTATTTTGTTAAGATTTTAGTCAATAATGTGACAATAATCTGCAAACTTAACTCCAGGGCAGTTAGTTTAAATGGACTCTAATATTCAGTATATATTGCTTTCAAGTGAAAAGAGTGTTATTTTTCAAAATTATTGACTTAGCAAACATGTATTATGTGCCTATAATTGATTTACAGAAAACAAATTATTTTTGCACATGTTTTGACATATAAAATGACTCTAGATGAATGTTGTTGCCGTTTTGTTATCATTATATTTTCTTTGGAATGCTTGGTCATTTTTCAAAAACATGTCAAATTTAATTCATTTCCTTTTAGGTATAATATAGATTTTCAGAAATTATCATTCAGTTACCAGAACATTTTCTGCAGATTTAAATGTAGATGGTGGGGATGGGGAGATGGGTCAGCAATTAAAGTCACGAGCTTGCAAAGCCTGCATGCCCAGGATCAGTTCCCCAGTACCATGTAAAGCCAGGTGCACAAAATGATGTGAACATCTGGAGTACATTTGTAGTGGCAAGAGGCCCTAGCCATTCTCTCTCTCTCTCTCTCTCTCTCTCTCTCTCTCTCTCTCTCTCTCTCTCTCTCTCTCTCTCTCTCTCTCTCTCTCTCTCTCTCTCTCTCTCTCTTTCTCTCCCCTTGAAATAAAAATATTTAAAATATCAGGGAAAGTAAAATTTAACTGTGAAATGGCCATATTATTTTTTCTATAGCTATCATTTAAACACTACTTTTAACAAGCAGTAAAGGTGTTTGTTTATAAAGAAACACTAAGATATTTTTACCCACATTTAAAGTGTTTTATGCGTATGTATGTGCTTATGTGTGTGTGCAGATGTCCCTGTGTGTGTGTGTCCAGATGTGCACTCCCAGTTCACACATATACAGAGCACAGAGGTGCATATTGGTGATTTCCTCTATTTCTCTTTAACCTGAGAAAGTCTCTCTCTCTAAAGCCCAAGCTCCCTGGTTTTCACTTAAACTGGCAATCCAGGGGGCTCAGTGAACCTCACATCTTAATCACCATCAGCACTATGGTTACAGGCATGTGTGGGTTCATGAATGACTTTATGTTGGTGCTGGGGGATCAAGCTCAGGTCCTCACACTTGCAGAGCAAGTGCTATTACCAGCGTCGACATCACCCCAGCTCCATGTTAGTCTTTTTATAATCAGCTTTCATTGATTTTGGTTTCTAAAATTAGCCAGGTCTGTTGAGAATTGTGTTGTTGAATACAATTAAAGGTGAAATCAAGCTTGTAGAGTAAGAACAGGCACATGATTTAGATTGGAGAAAATGAGCTCTGATTTGAAAGGTTAATAATATTAATAGCAGCTTAATATTTGGGCATTTTCTCTCTGTGACGAGAACTATTCTGAGTGCTTTATGTGCAGTAACTAATTCAAATTCGCAAAACTCTAATGACAAAGGAACAATTCTATGTCTATTTTATAATTTAGCTAATTGGCACACTAAAAAGTAAGTTGGTTGCTAAATACAGCATATAGGCATACAACAATGACCTGAATTAACTAATCCTACTGTTAACCAAAATTATATACGAGGCTACACTGCTTATGATGAAGATTTATGGTTTCATTATTTTCAGAAAGGAATTTCTTCTTACAACAAGATAGCCAGGAGATGACAAACATTAATTTAAAAGCTGGAATCAAAAGAATTTGTTTTTAATTAAGAAGGGTTACTCACAGCTTTTCTGGAATAAGATTGTAAATTTAATATACATATCTAATTCATTTGCATCCTCGCTTGAATTAAATGTAGATATGGCCCGCATAGAATTAAGCCAGGTGAATTAAAGAGTTTGCCCCATGGAATTTTGATGGAATTTTAGAATTCAGGAGTTCAAGGATTGCAGATGATTCATAAACTTAAGTATAAAATAGGAAAAAATCATGTTCTAGGTTAAACTGTCATGATATTTTAGATTTACTAACTGATGAGTCTCTCCAGGCTTCATGAACTCAAAACAATCTACAGAAAGACAGAATGGAATAGAAAGTACTCTAGGCCTTTCAATGAATAATTATCTGTGGTTTCCCATACCTGCCAGTATTCCTTGGACAGAGAGGACTCATCGGTGGCTATCTTTACCAGGATGTTTGAAACTGAGAGTATATCCATTGAATCTTCAAAGAAACACTCATCGTTTGACATTGAGTGACTAAAACCCAAGTGTCAGAGCTGGAAAACATTAAGGCCCTATGTTTTCTGTCATTTGTAATAAGTAGTTGATTTAGGCCACCATCACTTTGACCACTACTTCCAACATGGAAAGTTTCAGTTACTTTACTTCAAACTCATAGTAAGTTCAGGAGAATGTCTACTATGAGAAGTCCTGTGCCAACTATTTATAGTGGTGAAGCTGGTTCTTGATTCATGAATATTAACACAAATATTAGAAATAAAGGTTACCATGCATTGAAAAATTCACAGGAGAGAAGAAATATAATAAAAAAGTAAAGCTATATGAGGACAAAGAAGAATTTTATGACCACAAAATGATTTTAATAAATACTAATAACTTCTAAGGGTATATAAAAAGTTCTTGATAACAATTATCTAAAAAAATTAAATTCAGAAAACTAGAAGAGCCACTTAGAATTTTGAATTTAGTACAAATGAAAAAAACAACAATGGAAGATGTTAAAGATAAGAATTAAGAGAATGAGGAGAATGTTGATTACAAGATCAAAATAAGAGACAAAACACTTTAAGAAGCATAGAGATTAGATTCTAAAGATGGGTTTCAGAAAGCAGAAATAAGAAAATGGAAGAAGAGAGTAAATAAGTAAATACTAGGACTAGGGAATCTCCAGATCAAAAAGCAGAACTCACATCAAAAGTTTACTGCATCCATATCTAAATATTTGAAGTTAGAGTTCACATGTGCAAGAGAACCTGCAGCAATGGTGTATCTGAACCAGGGTTACCTCACTTAGGACAATATTTTTCCCCAGAGGAGCTTCATTCTGCGGGTGGCTGTGACTGCCAGGGAGACTCAACACTTTTCATGGCCCCGAGAAAAAGTGAAAGTGGAAGGATCAACAATAGATGAGACGTCTACACAACCCTTCCAACTCTGAGGGAATGTTGTGCAAGAAGGGGCTGAAAGAATAGAAGAGCCAGAGGATGGGGAGGAGTACTCTGGGAGATTGTCTTCCACCCATAACATGGTCAACATATGAGCACATTGCCTATCACTAACTCCACAAGACCTCCCCAAAAGTGAACTTAGCTTGGATGAAGGAGGAGGGGGAAAAGTCATCAAAATAAAAGAGGGTCTTGTTGGATAGAAGAAGGAATTCAGTGAAAGAGGATCAGGGGAGGGAAGGTATTAGGAGGGAATTATGATCTAAATACATTATCTTCATGTATGAACATTGCCAATAAAATATATAAATACTATAAATGTTCACTGCACCCGCTGATTTTAAGAATTAATAGGTTTCTCATTTGTAAAGATATTGGAAAAATTATTAATTTCTTACATTAAAATATATGGAAACATTTGTAGAAATGTGTATGCGATGTCTGTAGAACAATGACTTGAATTTCAATGTCAAGAACCATGACATCTAGAATGGATATAGAGCTCAGTGGCAGAACATACTTGATGCCCTGTGGTCTTCTCCACAGAGCTACCAAAAATTAGAAGGAAAGAAAGAAAGAAGTAGGGAGCAATGGAGGGAAGGATTCCAAGATTAATAAAGCACCTTGCTTGGACATGTTTCAGGGCATTTCCAGAGACTATTAGGTCAGGTGACCTCTGAGGCACACGATGTGATGTTTTAATAAGTTGATTGACTCAATTTTTTAAAAGAATACTGGAAGGGGGGACAGAGCTGTAGATGATATGGCCCAGTTGTAGGAGTCAGCGCAGAAGTGTTTTTGAAGAATTTATCTTACCTGATCCCTTTTGCCTGTCTCCTTTCTCTCTGCTTCCAGGTCTCCATCTATCCTCTCCTGCCCACAAGATATACTGCCTTCACTCAGGCACAAAGCAATGGATCCAGCTCACTTTACAAAATTAATTAATTAATTAATTAAACACAGAAATGCAGAGTAAGTCTTTTCCTTATGTTCAACACAGCAATTAAAAAATGACATTAATATAATAGAAAGAAGAGTGAAGTTCAGTAGAGGAGTAAATCCAAGAGGAAGTACAGAAGAAAGTGAGGGGAAGGATTATGCCCAAGGTACATCTTGTATGTTCATGGAAGTTATCAATAAAATGTTAACTATATAAGAAATAAATAATAACAAGTCTGAGTATCACAAATTCATCAACTAGTGCATCAGATATGCCTTTTTAATTAAAATGATGCTTACTGTTATACAGTAAATGTATGCAAATAGGTGTTAAAATTGAGTTAAAGCTTTCTGTGACATCAATAAGTAAATAAATCATTTTAAACATCAAATTAAAATTTGTCTATGTTTGAATTTGAAATAAGGAGCTTTTCATAAAGTATGCCATTTCTGGTGCTTTTAAAGTTCTTTTCATTCTTTATGGTTTTTAAAGATATTAAATAATTAAGTTAATTAACATGGAGCTGCTAAGTATGGCAGAGATTCCATGGATACAATGTGATTTCTATATCAAAGAGTGAAGAAAGTTTCAAAATCCTGCTTTCAGCAAAGATATTAACACATTTTTGTATCCAGCATGTATTATCCCTTCCCCCCCCCCCGCCTTGGCTTTCTTCAGCAAACTTCCTAACATTTGTGAGAAATGTTCTCTGTCCTTGAATTCCTATTAATTAACAGACCCTCTAAGACACCAAAGACATGTGTTTCACTTTTAATTCATATTTCCTCCGTCATAATAAAGGATGATATGACGGTATGCTAGAGATGAAGTCTATAAAAATCAAATTGGAAGAAAGGTAAACATACTATGCTTATACTCCTGATGTATGCATTTGCAAGGTCTTATTTGTCTTGGCATATTGTCTAAAACTAAATGATTTATAAGAAGTATATATTCAAGTCTAAAGAGAACTTTTTTTTATTCAGTAAGAAATATCTCAAAAACCACTTGCCGTTCATAACAGATGACTTCTTGTTGAAAATACGATTATATAAGTTAGGAAGAAAAATTGGCAAAATGGCAGTATTCTAAGGCCATTTGGCAATCACTGTATCAGTAATGCATTATTTGTTTTACAGGAAATGCTTCAAAGAAACAGACATAAAAAGCCATAGTCATTTATTATTTTTCCTTTAGCACCATGGACTGGGTATTTTTCAACGTATTTCAGTCCTTTGGCATTTTTGAGTTCATTTATTTACCTGAAACATTTTTTTGGTCTAAAGCAGTATTTGCTTTCTGTCTTCATCTATTAAAATGTTTGCAGATAAAACAAAATAGCTATTTTAAAGCTATCTATTTTCTGTATAGTTTAAAAAGTATACAATTTATCTAAAATTGGATAACACATAAAAGGAAGAAGAAAAAGTCTTAAAGTATATTATATATGAATACCTGATATCTATATTCTTAGCAAAATAAAAAAAATGTTATGCTGCAACTAATCTAAGATTTTGGCAGTTTTCTGCAGTGTCATGAAAGAAATGATAACAGGAATTTAATGAATTTAAAGGTATCCTTGGCATTAGACCGTAACATGAAAAATTGCAATGCATCGTGAATATTGATGAGATACTTTTATGGCAGGCATTCATTTATTTACTTGACAAATACACAAATATATACAGATCTTATGCTGTGTGTAAACCAATATTTTGGACAAAAAATACCAATGTTTTGGACAAAAAAAATACCAAACCTTCCTGCTAATGAAGAGATTTCTTTCTTATAGATGCTAATAGGCTATAATTCACTAGGAAGCTGTAAGTGCCAGAGAAGGGATATCAGAGACGAGTAGAGATAAGAAGGGCAGAGACAAGGTTGTACATGATCATTTATTTAAAAGTTCTTTAATAATTCTACAAAAAGAATATGACAGGACTGTTCATGTCTTTTACACCCCCTGCAGTCATTTCCACAAATGCCCCTTTCATAGTTTTCTATTTAGTATTGTTTCCAGACTGACCTCAAACTCACTATGCAAGTGAGATTGACCTTGAAATTATGACTCTCTGCTTTCACTCCCCTACAATCCGCAACCAATGATGGATTTCTACCCACCCTTTCTTTGCATTTCTAATCTTCTAGTATTTACTCAAATTCCATCTTCTCAATGATTCTCTTATTGAAAAAATACATTTCTCTATTTATGTGTTTAGCTAATTTTTTTCAATAAATTGATTTTATTCTTCTCCAACTTTTATACAAGGGTTTCCTTTCTATCTTTTGGACAAAGACTGTGGTGCTGAGCTTCCTTCTATAACATGAAGAATCTGCATATACAACATGTACATCGGTCATGTTAAATGTTTAAATTATTTCTATATTATTTAAATGTTTTTTAATAATTTCTATGTGATTTGTTATTTCTAAGGCAATTTAAAAGCGACAGAAGTCACAGTAGTTTGATTTGTTCAGGGAATAATGACAAAGAAAGTCTGTAAATATTTTTTACAGATAGATATTTTTTCCACGTATTTTCTCCCTATGGTGCACTCATTCTCTGGAGGCAGACCTTTCTAGTAAGGTAGCTTTGGGTGGATTTTACTTTCTAATTGGTTAATTATCATCTTCCACAACTCCATGATAGATTCTACAAAAGCAGAAATTTCCATTTTATCTCTCCTGCCATAGCTCTACTCTTTAAGTGGCACTTAGACTTAATAGACTCTCCACACATATTTATTGAGTATGCATTCAATTAATCAAGCTATCATCCTGCAAACATCCAAACCCTTCACATTTCATATCCAGTGAATTATTAAGTCTTTTTCTCTCTCCCACATAACTCTTTCGTTCACACACATTTCATTTGGTGTCTAAACACCACCTATCTTCACCACCACAGCCACCTTCTATCTTTCTCAACTTCAACCTCATTATTTTAGTCTCTTAACCTTTGTCCAAAGGAACTTGTTTAAATGAATGTCTAATAAATTCCTCAGTGAAGTTCTATAGTTTTTAAAACTGAATTTTCATACCCAGTGTAATGTAGGAATTCCAATGTTGCGACCTCATGTTGTCATTTTCTATCTTCCTCACTAAGAACTATCCCTTTAATTTTTTTTTCAATTGACTAAACTCATAATAGATTTTGTCCTTTGTATGCAGTTTGGACACAAGTAAACCATTTTTAGGTGTTATTTATTTCATTTACCCTCATCATGGCTCTGTTTTATATCAATTTGTTTTGCTTGTATTATTACATAGATCATTAATTTTGTTTGATTCATAACCTATGGCAGAGATCATGAATGTATACCTTAGAGGTTACTTTATGAATTTCTGTCTCTTCACTTTACTGGACACATGATGGGAGTGAGAATCATTTCTGCCATTTTCATCATTTTCCCTGGCATCTTGTATAAAGGAAGTGCTCAAAAAATTTAAGTTCAAAAGCAGAAAGAGACGAGGCTAATCATTTTGGTTTTGCATTTAATTCAACGACTGGCAATAAAACAAAAATGACTTAACTAAGAATAGAATGGAAAATTGAAAATGAATGTTCAGTTGAGTCAGGACGTTACATTTGACACTGGTTCATAATACTGATGTAGGCAAGCTAGCTCCAAAAGTGAACTTCAGAATAAATCATTAAGCAAGTTTGTGAAACTTATGGAAGTGGAATTCTAAAAGAACAAATACATACATCCACTTGACGACTTAGGTCCTTATGCTATCCATTTTTCTTTTTCCACTGTTCTTGACATCTTGAAGTAGTTGTGTTCTAACCCACTAGCCCACTGCTCTGTGCTAGTAAGGTGGGATCTCATAGCAGAGCAGCTTTATCATGAACATTGGAAATGACAGGGTGTGCAAGCAGTGTTGGGATTGCTGTAGCTTGGCCTTGATGTTGTGTTTGCAAACAAGTAACTTATTGCGATGGAGTGAGATTAAAATTTGTTATGTTGTATAAAATGAAAACTCCCTGCTCACCAAGTGCAAAGGGAATGACACCCGGGGCACCATGTCTGTGCTACTTTCTTGACAATCACCTCCCGGTGCAGAGAATGAAACATTCCTGGCTTAACAAGAAGAGGTGGTTTAACAGAGAAAGGGAGGGGAAATTTGCTGAGACGTTTGCAAAAATGGAAAACCAGTTTTCATGTTCTAAGTAAAATTTATTTTTCAACTTCTAACATGCCCCTCCATAACACCTTGACCCCCTGCGGGTCTTCCAGCATGTACATGAGGACACATGTACACACGTGTTTTAGAAAACAGAGCACATGGTAAAAAATATACCAAGAGCATGAATATGAAAGCCCCACTCCATTAAATGGTTTTGAGCAACTTTTATGTTTTTCTAATCTTTTAAAAAAGCCTTTGAGAAAAGGAATTATTCATTTATTAATTTGCTCATTAAGCCGCATCCTGCATCTCAGATCTGGGGATACAGAAAAGCAATAGCAACCATTTCTGATGAAATGTGCATTCTAATTTGAACAATGAGCAAAGTGTGTACTACATATCAGAGAGCAATAAAGGAAAAAGAGGGTTGAAAGGATGGAATAAAGTTGTTATCAATTAGTCATCTAAAGAACTCATTTTTTATTTTTTATTTTTTAATTTTAAATATATATTTATTGTCCATAATGAGTTACATTATTTAGTGGGCAAACCATGCGTTGTTATCCCGAATTCCCCAATTCCCCCCTCCCCATCCCTGATCAGTTGGATATCCTCCTCCGTGGGCTGTCTGTATTAGTCCTTGTGGCAAGGGATCCTGGATATCCTAGTACTCAGCCCGGTCTTCCTGGCCCTATTGCACAGAGTTGTGAAGGAAAAATTGCTTTCACTATTTGAAGAAGGGCTGTGTTAAACACAGGAATACAAGAGGTAGAGACAGGAAAGTGCCTCAACTATCTGAGAAATGCCCGTGATGTGAAGTTGAAAAAGAAGCAGGTCTGACTGGGCACCGTCACTCTCATAGAGATCTGCCTGGTTCTCCACCTCTTGGCTTTTACTCTGCAGGGGTGGGATGTGGATGGACGTACAGCCAGAAAGGGACATGGTGAAGCATGTCAGATGAGGTTCACCCTGCTCTTTGTGGGAGGATGAAGTGTGCTGCATGGATTCGGGGGAGATGGGGTGATATAATGTGCCAGAGTGCTAGCAGTGGAAGAAAGAAGACTGAAAAAGTTAAAATGGAAGAAAGTCAAAAATCATATTGAGTAAGACAAAAAGAAAAAAAAATCTAGGTAGCTTCAATCTAGGATTTTTATAATGGTTATTCAAATCAACAATAAAGAAATTTAAAAAGCTCTGAGACTTTAGCAGACATTTTTCTACTGTAATAATTTGAGCTAGATTCTGAGCCCACACTCAGTGCATTCTAAGAATATACACTAAGTAAATATCCTAAATAAGTAAATATCCTAAAGAAAGAGACCAGTTCATGCCTTACCATGTTCTGCTGCTGTTTCATGTGTAACTATTTTTCCTCATCATCAGCTGTTCTGGGGGCTGAGGAGATGGCTCAGTCAGGAAAATGCTTACAATTGGACAAAACATACAAGTACGAGGACCTGAATTCGGCTCCTGGCACACCCACAGCAGCAAGGAGAACAAAAAATCTCAGTATTAGGGAGGCCGTCAAAGGAGATGAGCTGGGACTTGACACTGTTTTATGTTGAATTGAAGGTTACCTTTTCTCATAGAGTCTTTGAGCTGACTTATTAAATAACTGTCTGAAGACTTGAGTACTCTGATTCCTCTTCTTAGACCCAGCATCTGTGAGTCCATAATAAAATCAGTTCATTATGGCTACATTTTGCTATTATCCTTTACAAGATGCAGACAGATGACATGTATAGTGCTAAATGATTTTGTCTCCAGGCCCAAAATAATTATGTGCATATGGAGAGAGAAAAAATAAGGCAAGTCACAAACGGGCAGCTGTCAGGCACTGAAAACAAACAGCTTTAAAGGGGCATAAATGATTGTCAGAATATAAACCCACATGTAATATATTAATAAACGGTGTTTTATACAAAGTTTTCTTTATGAAATTTAATTCGTTTAAGAAAAGGAACACTTGGACTTTTAAGGCTTCCATGGGTTCACTATGTTTTCTAGAGCTTAATTATTTAATTAAGAGAATTTCCATATGTAATATTTTGTGACTTTATACAAAGACTTTTCAGAAATCATCATCCAGAATAAATCACAGAGAAATGGAATGAATACATACAGTGATACTGTTGAAAAGAAGTAAAAGCAATTGCTACAATTCTGACACCATCTGACTGTGATGCCATGGTTTCTACACAGACAATATACAGAAAATTTAAAATAAAGAAATAGCCTAATCTCCTAAAGAATGTGTCCAAACAGTTTTATATATTTAATAAAAGTTTCTTGAAAATATGAGGGAAATTAGGCAGTCTGGAATTGTGTGTAAGAGATCATGAAAATGCATTACAATTTAGATAAATTTTAAGTTAAATATTCAAAGACGCTAAATGAATGTGTTTTATATGAATTACACAGAGATTGCAAATAAATTTAGTATAAAATTTCATCAACATCATGAATTTTTCTCTGTATTCTACCCAGGGACTTTTATTTTTCATAAAAGACCAATTATGTCCTTCAGATTCTCAGACCTGTGGTTCTCCTTCCTTCCCTGTTGTGATGGATAATTTTAGGTGTCATCTAAACTCATGGGGTAGGTAGAACTGATCATGTGTTGTTTGGGGTTTTGTCTGTGAGTGTGTTTTCAGAGTGGATCATCACAGTGAATAGACTAAGCAGAAAGAGCTCTAGGTGAGTGGGCACTGATGCATGGCAGGGGAGCTCAGACACAGCACAAATACAGTAAAGAGTACTTTGTCTTTCTCCTTCTCAGGTCTGGGATATGCACAATGTTACTTGCCCTTCAAGATCTGGACTTCAAACTCTCCAGCTTTTAGACCCCAGGACTTGCCTTGGTGACACTGAGGTTCTCAGCTCCTGAAAGTGAAGTGAGGCACACTTATGGTGATCTAGTCTTCCATTGGTGGACATAAGGTCATAGCATAACTAGACCTCCCTCATATAGCCCTTTTGTTTGTCTGCATTTCATCCTTACTGGTTCTCTCTCTCTCTCTCTCTCTCTCTCTCTCTCTCTCTCTCTCTCTCTCTCTCTCTCTCTCTCTCTCTCTCTCTCTCTCTCTCTCTCTCTCTCTCTTCCTGAATAATATACTGGCATGGTCCTGGTTAAGGTTTACTTGTTCAGAATGTGGCTGCAGACTAAATGAGTAGGCTCATCCTTTGCATCGTGGATTCTCTGTGAAGTAGCAATTGATCACATGGCTAGCAGTGTTAGCTCCTTGTAGTGAGCAGATCAACCGATTCCCTTAAATTACTTCATTGTACCACTTTCACATTTCCCGTGGGACCTGCCTCTGAACTTGTTGTCTCTCTTGTGGGTATCTTGTCTCTTCACTCCAGTTCCAGGAATGTAGAAAATGTTCAAGGAATTGATTTGAATATGACCAGGGAGTCACATTCCTGGCTGAGGATGCCAGAAAGCTATTGCTGACGGGGATTCTCATTCAGGAGAGAATTCATATATCCGAATTCTCAGTGTTCATCCACTGTTTAAGGTCTGATTTGCACATTACATACCTATCTCTATGGCAGCTGTCTAGGTAACATTCCACATCCTGCTTTCTCTCTATAAGCCTGCATGACAATTAAATAAAAGAACATAAATAAAAGAATATGCCCTGGAACTCTTCATTATTAATGTTCTATGTCTAAATTAGAAATCTGCTACTGTACCCCAAGGGGGTGATTAATTTGGCAGAGTAGGAGTTTAGATTAAATTGGAATGAAATGTCTGAGACATAGTCTATTGATCAGTTATTATGATATTAGGACGCTCTAATCACTGTGGTGTCTATATTAAGACGTTACAGCCTAAATGCCATTTCATCTTGCTCCGTTTGGATTTCGCGATGTTTTATAAGATTATTATCTTTGAATATATATGTGCACGTGCAGGTGAGTCACACAAATCCTCACTGATATCACTTTGAAGAAAACAATGCACGAGAATAATTTCTGCCACAAGCAACATTCCCTGTTCTCACCATTTCAATAAAAATAAAAAAAATAGAAAGAGAATTTTATTATTCCTTAATTGGTTGGCTATTCTCAAAATTCTGAGATGATGGTGATTGTGATGGTTAGGTTTTGTTGTCAACTTGATCTTTTTAATTATCTTGGATAGGTCTCTAAGGATGTTTACAAGAAGGCAGCATCTCAGTAGGGAGAATGATGTAAAGAATTTCAAAGAAGCTAGAACTAAACATCCTTTCCTGTGTGGGCAATGCAGGAAGGAAATTCCAGAGACTCAGGAAACCATTAAGTCTGGGGAAGGGCTGCAACACCCCACCCTAAGGCTATATAAAGGGGAAGAAATTCTCTCCTGGTCTCCCTGCTTATTGGCTGCTGGTGCTTGTTCGTGACTTGCACTAGCATCCTGCTCTCCTACCCTTCCTGGACATCGGAATCCAGTTTCCTCAGCCTCACATCATGGACTTGAAGAGCAGCTACTCCCAAGGGAGCCATCAGTTCTTCTGGAATGGATAGGGACTGCTGAGGCCTCCAGCCACATGGACTGAACAGCTACTGGTTTCTTCACCTGTGGGCCTGCAGACTGCTATTGTTGGACTGTTGTAAGCTACCCCAATAAATTTCCTTTTACTACAATCCATTCTGTCAACTCTGTTTCCTCTAAATAACCCCAACTAATACAGTGATATATATTCTATTGCTATTAAACAGGGAAAACCATCTTATTACAATTCATAATTAAAGGATTCTTTCAATATGAGATGAATTCTGCCTGGGACTTGGTATTAGATACATGTAACATGACATTAATTATATTCTGCCTCTAAATTTATAAATCATAATCATGGGAATAAAGAAAAAAGCAATATATATTTAGATGCATATTTCTCAAACAGTATAAATTTATAATTATATATTGCAAATGTATATTTATCTAATAAGTATAAATTTATTATTTCTAATCTTAAAACTATAAAGATTTTGAATAGTGTATACATAAAAAAGCATTTCAACTTATTGCAATTCTTATTTTTATAGATATAGCATATACCCATACAAATATACAATCTGAAACAATCAAATCTGAATCTTTACATTATACACTGTTTGATGTGTTGGCATCCTCTGGATTTTATTACTCTAGCAACTTTGAATTACACGGTAAGTACTGTAGACCACAGTTACTGTTCTGTGCTACTGATCACCAGAACTTATTCTTCTCCACCAGGTGTTTTACCTGTTGCTAACCTTTTTCTATTCTCTCTCCCTCCTACACCCCTACACTTCCATCCATTTAGTAACCACTCTCCTGACAACCACTTCTATGACATCAACTGTGTCTGCTCTCAAATATTCAATACCAATCCCTCAGTTCCAGTTCTGTTCATATTGTGGCAAATGACAGGAATTTATTCTTCTGGTGGGTAAAGGACAGTCCCTGGTGTGTGTATATATACTCCACTTTTCTTATTAATTCAGGCAGTTAGGGTGATTATGTTGTAGAACATGAATGTCTTTGAGGCTACCCACTCTCCTGATATCAAGAGAATGACCTGACTTCTTATTTCTTGCCTCCTGCCTAACTTGTTCTTAGCCTGAGTCCCTCCCTGGGAGGGATCTTGGGGGATGAGGAGTCTCCAATTCTAGAATTTTCTGATAGGTAGTCAGACCACAGGCCCACCACTTCCAATTCTAGAATACAACTCTTATCCTGGCATTGTCTTTGGTCAAGTTTAAGAACTCTCTAAGCCAGTTTAGCTCAGTCCAATCAGCTGTCTCTCCTGAGTAGGGAGGTAGGAGGTATAAATTCTAGGGGAGGATTCTCTCTCTCTCACCCAAATCCCTGCCTAACAACTATAACCCTTTTAACACTGTAAAAACTCTGTGAGATGTATTTAAAATAACAATTACAACAAAACACTCGGTATCAGTAATGTCTTACTATGCTGTATCAGGTATAGTGAAAGTTATTTTCTACATATTTTATCCACCAGATATAGTGAAAGTTAGTTTCTACATATTTTAATCTTGAAACTTTAAAAACAAAATAAATAGGTGATAATATTGACTTTATTATATATTTTATTGACCTTAAGAAATAAGTCACCCAAGATCAGATAACTAATCAGATAACTAATAGCTATAGAAACCTGGACCCACGTCATGAGAACTCAGGACCTTACCACCAAACACTATACCTTCATTGCAAAGGAGAAATAAGAAAAAGGGTTTTATAGATAGTTAGTCAGTCAGAGACAAAAGCCCAAGGAGAATAAACAGAGGCCACCTAAGCTTTCCCTGCAGGACAAGAATTGGTGTCTGATCCAGTCACACCCAAGATGACTACAAGCAGTTCCTCAGCAATATCGTTTCCAGCTTCTTTCCCAGCCTAGCACATCTGGGTGGGTGCCCCTCCTGAGTCAGCTCCTTGAGTCCACGAACCAATCAGATCTCTTCCTTGGTATTTTTTAATTAATTAATTTATTTATTTGTAAGCAAAGAGATATGGAGAGAGAGAGAAAGAGAGAGGAAGAGGAGGAGGAAGAGGAGGAAGAAGAGGAGGAGTATGGGAATACCAGGGCCCTGGCCAATGAAAACAAAATCCAAAATCCAGATTTATGGGCCTTTATGCATATGGCTTTATGTGGGTATTGGGGAATAAACCATGATAGATAGGCTTTGCAGGCAAGCACCTTAACTGGTAAGCCATCTCTCTAACCTTGCCTGGGTATTTTCTTGCTTGCTGTATACATGTGTTTCTGGATGCTTTCTGTCTTTGTTACATGCATGACATTTCTTTAATCTCTGAGTCCTTCACTATTTTTTTATGGAAAGGGGATTGTTTGGTTTCATGCTTGCCATTGCACATGTGGGTCTGTGTGCATCCTTCAGAGGTGTTCTACCCCCAGCAATTTCTCTGTGATGGATATTCTCTCCTTTTCCAGCAGGCAAGGAGGAGAATTTTCTTATGGCTTGAGACTTTCTGCCTTCCCTTGGATTCTAATTGCCTTGAAATAAACCTCATAATTTATAATTTACCCTTCTGGGAGGCCATTTTATCAATCATATGCCAAATTGGATAAGGACCAAAAGTCATAGCCAACCCCTGTAAATAGACTTCATAATCCTTCATTGACTGTAACATACTTGGTATCTACATTCCCCTTTTCCTTCTTCATTTCACCTTAGAGATGCTCTTTGAATGTTATTAAAATATCATGTATAGGTTGGGGGTGTACCTCAAAGTTAGAAAGCTTGCCTGACATGTGTGAGGTCCTGGGCTCAATCACAAATACCACAAATACTTTTTTTTTCAATTTTGTAGCATGCACGCAGACAGACACACACACACACACACACACACACACACACACACACACACACACGCTTGAAAAAAAAGTTTAACTTGAAATCACTTCTCTGCCATTTACCAGCAGACTACCCTTCCACAAAAGGCTTTTTATTTCAATTCTATAGGAAATATTTTCAGAGAACTTTGTAAAAGGCAGCCTGTTTCTCTCCTCATCTCAAAGGTCCCCTGGGCTACAGAGATGGCTCTGGGGTTAAAGGTGCTTGCTGGTGAAGCCTGACAGCATCGGTTTGGTTCCCCTGTACCCACATAAAGCCAGATGCACAAAGTAGAACATGCATCTGGAGTTTGTTTACAGTGGCAAGAGGCCTTGGTGTACTCCTTTATTCTCTTGAGTATTTTTTTCGCTGATTTTCCTTGTGTGTGTGTGTGTGTGTGTGTGTGTGTGTGTGTGTGTGTGTGTGTGTGTTTCCTTTAATTATCAGGGTTTTAGGGAAAGTGACTATGGTTGACTTCTATGCATATTAGTTGAACATTAGATGGGGGATCTGTTTGGGATCAAATGAAAGGAAATTACTCTCTGTGAGTGATACACAAAACTATATATGGCAGTCCTATTGAAAAAAATGAAGAAGAAAAGATGTCAGAAATAGAAAAAGAAAGTTGTTTCTGGCTTTAAGTACAATTATTATTTGAGTATGCTAAGATAGAAGTGATACTGAACTGTAGAGTACTAATACCTGTTCTGCCCTGTATAGGTGGATAGCTAGTGTTAACTTGTAAATATCCTCCACTCCCCATGGAACAAACATGGGCATAAAATATGGCCATCCTTCCACTTCGGCTTTACCATAATACTGCCTTTATGAAATGATGTTACTGTCCTCTGAGACACACTCTAGGAAAGTAATGAGAGATTACAGTCATCTCATTCACTGGGCAGCTGGAGACACCTGTAGCTACACATCCTTCCAATATCCATTGAAATTTGAAGTTATTTGGTGGATGAAGCTACAGTTATATTACATAAGGACCACTCCGTTCTTGTTGATAATAAAAGTAAGGTGAAGTATATGTTCCATTCCTCCCAAGAATCATGCTATTTTTAACATCGCTTAAGTGTAAGAAACATAATAAGTATTCTGGCATCTTTTTATGAAAGATTGATTTCTTATATTAAAAACAACATCACAGCACGCAGTCATGAGCTTTGTGTCTGGCACGAGCGTTTGAAGCAGACACACAAAGCCCAGGGAGATGAGCATCTGTGGAAGGTTTTATGAGAGATGGATGTTTCCCTTTACCCTGCTGCACAACGAAGCCGCTAAACAGAAGTTGGCCTAACTATCAGCACAGCTGCAACTCTCTATGTGGGATTCTGACTTCAGCTGGAGATATCATGGATATATCAAATAGATTCCAAATGTGCATCTATCCAGCCATGCTATTACTCCCAAAACTCATTGATTCCTGGAAGCCCCCAGAAATCCGTGTGAAACTTTTGTAGCTTTTGAAAAAAATCCCATCACATGTATCTCCGTTTGAACATTACTTTCAAATTTAAAACAGTAGTTTTATGAACATTGATAACGAAATTCTAGGTTTTCTTCAGAGCCAAAAGATGAAAATAAGTGTTAAAAAGGCTCACTGTATGTTCTCTTCACACTCATCTTTTAGGGCTTAGATATGAAGTGCCCTCCCAACATCCTCAAGTGTTGAAGGCTTCCTTTCCAGCTGCAGACACTAGTAGAGTTGATTGGATCATGAGGACATGACCTTCACTAATGAATAAGCTATTGTTAAGTTCATGGTGGTGGGGCCTGGGAAGCAGGTTATTGGCTCATGCCATTGAAGACTGTATTTAAAAAATATTTTATTCAATCATTTTTCAAGCAGAGAGATTCAGAGAGAGAGAGAAAGAGAGAGAGAGAGAACACCAGGGTCACCACATTGTGGGTCTGGCTTATGTGAGTCCTGGGGAATTGAACCGGGGGGCCTTAGGCACTGGAGGCAAGTGCCTTAACCACTGAGCAATCTCTCCAGCCCAGAAGAGTGTATTTTGATCCAATCATTCACTCAGTTCTTTGGACATGTGGAAGTGAATAAATTATCCTCTGGCTAAGGTACATCTGTCCTGTCACAGCACTAAAGCAGTGGCTCTTTGATTATCTCTAGCCCATTGATATCCAAAAAACATGAGGCGACCACAAATGGACATTTTATAAATTTCCTAGTGATAATGTTTTATGATTCACACCCCCCCCACTGGGGTAGAAATGAACAAATATCTGCCCTTGTGCAGAAAGGACACCTGCTGACCAAGTCCATCTGCTTAAACAATAGGGGTTACTTACAGCAGCACGGTTTAGGGGTCCCTGGTAGGATCATCAGTCAGCGACATCATTAAACAGGTCTATCTCAGCATAGATGACATCATAGGAAAGTCCATTGTTTCCCGCCGGCCATCAATATTACATCTCCTATTCATCCTGGTAGCTTTCAGTACAATATAAACCTCGAGGCATGGCTGTAACTCCAATAACTCTCTCAACAGCCTCACTTACAAGAGGATGGATGAGGGGTTACTTATAGAGTCATAGGTGATGTTTATTCTATGCACTGACAAGTTATATTTCAAAAATGTTAATGAAATAGACAAAATAAATTATAACCATATGTTTTCATATCATTTATTCAATCCAATTGATCTTATTGTTATATACATGATCCATATAAAATTAATAATGAGATATCTTATATGATCTTATTTTTACTAGTTTTTAGAGTCTAGCAAGTATTTTATATTTACAAGGGATCTTACTTATTGTGAACTGTATCTTAACTTCTAAGTAGATGCTTGCATCTGGTGGTTTTTATGTATCACATTTCATTATTGCTCAGTCTTCTGTTCTTTCCATATGAATAAAAATAGCTGATAGGCCAAGGAGCAAGATTATGTATTCCATTGTCATATTTTGAGACTTTAAAATGATAGATATTGCTACAAAATCACATCCTCTGCAACTCATATAGTGTGATAAACATTTTCAATGGTTTGATTAATATTGGGTAAAGTTAAAAGCATTCAATTCAGCAAGTATTTAGTAAGTTGTGATAAGGTTTTTATTGAAATTATAGAAGCTAGAATGTATTATTGTGCTATAATTTAAGCATACAATTATCAACAAAATTATTTTCCCTAAATAATTTTGGCAAGTGGACATTGGACATTGTTATTCTATGATCAGTAACAGAGAGGGGTAGATGAGGAAGGAGAGGAGAATAGAGAGTGAGAGAGAGAGAGATTGCAAAGCATATAAGAAATATATTCTATATATAAAAAAATAAAACACGATGCACAACCAGAAAGTGTGAAATGGCAGAAACAACTAAGAGAAATTGAGAATAAAATGTCAGGTAGGTAATAAAAAGGCAGTTTAGGAAAATAGAAAAGATGTGTTCACTAGTTAGATAATGATTCAGTGCTTGGTTATATTGAGTAACTCTGATCAAAGCTTAAAAGTAGCAGGGGTTTCATCATTTTTAAGGGAAGGGCTTTGTAGTACTAGGATACTGTTATTGTGTTCCTATGACCTTATACATTCACTAGTAATTGATCTTAGGAAACCCCTAAAAAGAGAAGGATAATACAGTTTCTAAGAATTTTGGGGTATTTACCTACAGAACACTATCCTCTATTGAAAAATAGAGTTTTTAATTTTCCAATGGTCTCTAATAGAACCTGAACATCTGAACATGGTACCATAGGTTTTCATGTTTTCATATGTTTTCTAGGTTTTCTTAGGATACTATACTGCCCATCAAAAATAAATTTTGGACATGTTGCATTAATGCTCCATTGAGTGAAATTCAATATTAAAAATGAGCTAGGTTTGAGCAGAGTTAAAAGAAAGAAGAAAGTAATACAAAAATGTGACCAAGTCTCATGAGTTTCTATTCCTTGTATATTAGCAATTTTTCATTTAACAAAATGAAATCATTTGAGAAAATTACATGTAACCTAATCCCAATAGAATCTCACCAAATTAGAAATGTGTGTCACATTTAAGCCTCATTGACCTCGCTCTCCGATGGAGATCCTCTTTGTATTTTTCAGAAGGCAGTGAGAGATCCGAGGTTATTCCAACTCCACCAAGGATCTACAGGTGGAGGGCTGACATCCTGGCAAGAGAGTAACCACCCCAGGCTTATCGTGTAGCCCCAAATGAAGCCCTTGAGATAGTGAAGGGATAGCAAGAGATCTATCAGCACAGCCAATCAGTCAACCCAGTATAAGTCAGCATGACAGACACCAATGATTTCAACACAACCTAAAGCAGAAGTACAGAGACATCTAAGACCTCAACAATAAAGCAGCCTTAATACTCACCCACCATGACTCAGGGAACTGAGCGGAAGAGGGGGCGGAAAGAGTATAAGAGGTGGAGAATATCCAGAGACCTGCCCCCCCTCAGTAACAACATACAAGGGGGGGGGCAAAGAACCACCTGGCTGCCTGTTGTGCTATCCATAACCTCCTACCAGATGGAATGATCCAGTATGCCCACCGAGCAGGGTACCCAGTGGATTGGGGACAGGGAGGAGGGAATCAGGGATACCAACATAATATTTACTAATACAATGTATCTAATTTTGGGCAATAAAAATATTGATTTTAAAAAGTTATATGTAGCAAGCTGTGTAGAGCTGAGCAAGGTGGGGAAAGGCTTAGAACACACTATGTGTCATGTATCACAAAGACTGTATCAATTTTTTCTATTCATAGAGAGAACATAGATTGCTTCTGTGCATGGATTATGCCTATAGAACAAAGCAGAGAATGTCTGGGATATCTATTATTGCCCTTTGGCCCAATGGCCTAAGTTAATAGAAAACCACAGCAACAAAGATCATTTGCAACACTGCCTCTGTGAAAGAGGTTTGGGTTACATTTTTCAGTGCACACTCACGACCATTTCACTAGTAAATATTTCTTCCTTCAAAATAACTATATTCTTTAAATGAGATTATAATCAATTACAGAAGTTTATGTTTTTCATATTATTTTTCATCATTGAAATATTTTGTTCTCTTTCTTGGAAATGATGCTCCTTCAGATTCGGAGTATATACAAATGCCTTTCAGGTAAAGATAATGACCACATTCAATGATGATAGGAAATTTTTTAATAAATTTATTTGCAAGCATACAGAGATTGAAAGATGAGAGACCGACAGAGAGAACCTCCAGCTACTGCATGTGAATTCCAGGTGCCTGGGCCCCTTCGTGCATCTGGCTTTACCTGGGTAATGGGTAATCTAACCTGGGCTCTCAGGCTTTGGAGGCAAGCTCTTTAAGCACAGAGCCCTCTCTGCATTTCCAAAATATACTTTGTGAAGACACTGTAGGATGGATATCTTGCAGACTTGTAACTTCAAGGCACTGAGTGCAGTGTAGAAACTGAGTCACAGATATGATATTCCCCAATATGCTCCTTGACATGAAGGGCAAGCCATATCATTTCTTTAAAAATCCTAAGTATGCTACTTTCTTGTTATAAGTAGTTGCCAGGTATTACTTACCATTCAAAGAATTCCTTGAGCCGAATCTTCTGAAATCCAAGAATAAATATAGAAGCAAATCTAGAAAGAAAATGTTTACAATTCTAGATGTTTATCTGTCAATTTAATGAAGTGATTTTTCTATTATTTTTGCATAGATTGCATATAATGTATATTGTTATTTCTGTAATCATAATACAAATTTGGTCAAAGTTATGCTTTCATATGCTCATACTTTTAAAATCTATGATGCTAAAATACAAAAGAACCTGAATGGCAAGATTCCATTATTGCAGAAATGCCCATTATTAATATAGCTGTTCAATAATGAGACATACTAAAATATGAAACTTAATGATAGAAGGTTTAAATCTGCCCAGTCAGGTGCAAAACAACTATCTTTTGGTTATTTTTTTCTTGAAAGATTCAGGGATAAAGATGGATTAAACTTAAGAAATTTTTAATTAAATTCATAGACTCAATTTATGTGCATATAACCATTTTATAATTCATAAATTTCACATTTTCACCTAATTTAACATGAGGAATAGAGGTTAAATAAATAACTTTAAACTCCACATTTAGTGTTAACTATGTGAACAATCTTACATTTTAACTCTCAATGAACAACTTTTATTATCTTGTTAAATTTAGAAGTAGAAT
The DNA here is from genome assembly GCA_004024765.1 of Zapus hudsonius. Taxonomy (NCBI): domain Eukaryota; kingdom Metazoa; phylum Chordata; class Mammalia; order Rodentia; family Dipodidae; genus Zapus; species Zapus hudsonius. Next base: position 7,585 of record PVHP010002993.1, on the reverse strand, counting down.
CCACAAGATCCTACATATTTATAAAGAAGTGCCTAGTACTTTTGAAAAAAAAAGACCAGAGTTGGTTTCAGGTGACCTGGGTTCTTGCATTACATGTATGAACTGAGGAATGCATACTACTCTGAATCCAGGCTGTCCACTGTGAGTTTATCTGTAGTCAGTCCTGCCCCCCCAAAAATAGAGTAGAGACAACCCAGGATGGAGGCATCCATGAGGGTCACAGCCTCATTAGTGAAGGAGGCATGGGAAAGACCACCTAGGGTGATTGGCTCTAATTTCTAGCTACTTTGGTCTTTAGGCTTTCAAGAAAATTACAGATATTGCAAATAAAAACAGTTATTTTCTTAACAGCCACACTGAGAGAATATAGGTCACTTTATAAAATCTGTAAATATTTGTAAGGCTTTCTCTACTTAAAAAGGCTTCATTCTCCACATTTCCTACTTGGGAACATTTTCATTTCTGGGAGGGAAATAAGAGTTGGTAGCACTACATTGCTGAAGGTTATTGACTTTTCTACAGTTATAAATTAAAACCCAAACAAGCTAGATGAAGTATTTTAAAAACAGTGATGAGGACCTCTTAATGCTTGGAATTTTGAGACCATAATTGAACCTAGTTCTGTTCCTAGCTGAAATGTACACATGTGTGCATTATGTATAGAAGTTAATTGCATGAAATAGACCTCAAAAAGAGAACAACACTAGTGGGAAATAAACATATAAAGATAATTGAAATTTGATTTTAGGGAGGTTTTGCTTATAAAACTGAGTAGCATCCAGTTAGAGCATGGATAGATTTGGAAACTACATTTATTTCATCATACTCTTTTATGTGATAAAATTTATTTATTCTCCCTTTGACCATTTTTGGTTGCTTTCTGTGTGATGAATATATAACCAAGACTCACGGTGTATTACCCTGTCTAAGAAGAATTAGAAGCACTTGCTAATTATCAAATACATTTTCATTCTCTTTGAACAACTGTGAACCTGCTTAGGAGTTTCCAAGGAGAAATCAGAGAAGAGAGAGCTAAGATAGCCCTGTCTACCTTCTGTGTGTTTTCTATTCTGTTTTGTGGTTTGTTGTACTTGCTGGATATTCCTGGATCTATGTTTGTATGACAAAGTGCTGTCACACAAAATGGATTCTCTTCATGGATATAGTATATCTATATTATTCTAGGTTTTAACTGGTTGGTATCAGATATTTGTAAGTGAGTAACCTTTTTTTTAATAAAGAGCTACACTACAGAAGAAATTAAGCCAACCCATAGAATATATATTTAACATACATACATATATGAATGTATATTCATATATATAATCAAAAGTGATAGCATGATTATATAACATCATGTAAAGATATATAACACAGTATCTTAGAAAATTTATGGAAAATATGCATTTTCAAGGTCATTAATTTTTGTTCATGTCTAATTTAGCAATACATTTTTTATAGAGCATTTGTTATTATGGTATTATTTAGTATTGTTTTCCTCGGCTAAATGTCACTCATAATGAAAATTTAGAGTCTACTATTTTCCTGAAACTTCAGGGGTCTTTCCAGGTTTCTAATTTTTGGTTGTTGCTTGTTGTTGTTGTTGTTATGTTTTGCAAGATGACTATATGGATGCTCACTGTCACATTACTCTATGCAAGGATCATACAAAAATGTGGCTTAGGGGGTTATCAGGTGACTTAGCAGTTAAATGCACTTGCTTGCAAAGGTTGAAGGCTCTGGTTCAATTTCCCAATACACAAAATGCCACCTGCATCTGGAGTTAGTGTGTAGCCTCAGGAGACCTGTGGAGCACCAATTCTCATTCTCTCTCTCTCTCTCTCTCTCTCTCTCTCTCTCTCTCTCTCATAAATATACTCTCTTTCATAAATAAAAAATATTATTTAAAAAACCCTCCATCCCATGTAGAATTACAGCAATCCAACTCAAGTGGGCTCTTAGTGCATTAGGGCAGGAAGGAGGGAAATGAGGGTACCAACACAAGATTTGTACACAAAGAGTTTCTACTTGCTAATGATATAAATAAATTAAAAATAAAAATAATAAGTCAATGAAAAAGCACTGGCTTTGACCATTTTGTTCCTCTAATATATCTTGCAAATGTATGCAAGTAAATCCAAGAAAAGTTTAGGTAACTATTCAGAAAATACACTGCTTACTAAATTCAAATACAGCCAAATGAGCCACACATGTGTTTCCATGAATCAGCAAACTTGTGTTTCCATGAGACTGACGAATCAGCAAACTGGTGATTCCATGAGAATGATGAGTCAGAGAGCTTGGGATTCTTCTTCTCATTCCTCTGACAAGTACGTTTCAAACTGACTTCATGTCCTCAAGGAAGATTCTGGCATACTAACACACCTTCTCTTCCCTTTAGATCATATGGTTTTATTCTCTAAGTGTAGGTTATCATTAGTGGTCACTGCTTTGTTTTCTATTAATACCTCTGAAATATGACAAGCATATTCAAACCATCACCATGTGGTCCTTCCCATTCTGCTTTCATGGAACAACATTTGCAAATAAACACCACGTTGCTTTGAACAACATTTATCATTATGCCAAAGGCCCATCTGGAAAGGAAATAATCAACACAAATCATTATGACCATGAAAATAATCTGCTTTCTGGGCAATTAATTAACATGAAATCAGCAGTAAGATAGTAAAACTTCCTCATTAAAAAATCTTAGTCCATCACAAACCCCCATGCTTTTTTTTTCTCATGTTTCATTTTTATACTTAACATTATGTGCAATTTTCAGTTATCATAGATAGATAGATAGATAGATAGATAGATAGATAGATAGATAGATAGATAGAAAATTAGATGATAGATAGTCAATCACTTTGTTTTCTCTCCCTTGGAATGAATACATAATGTTTTTTTAATTATAATGCCTTTCTCTGTTTTTTTTTTTTTTTACTTCTGTTTGCCCCCACAGAGAACCTCAAATAACTATTCTACACATTGGACATGAGGTCAGTGTGTTTACCCAGAAACTCATGCACTGAAATCCTATTTCCCTAGTGAGGTGCCTAGAAGGTAGAAACTTAATCTAACTAGGATGGCTGGAGGTGAGGATTTGAGGAGGTGGTTGGGATTAGATGAAGTTATGAGATGTGGCCTCAATGAGTGAGTTACCAGGAGTTTTGTATGAAGAATGAGAGAAACACCCCAGCTCCCTGCTGCATCCCCCTGCTCCCCCCACTGGGCCCCTGCACCCTGCACTTCCCCTGTCTTCTGTCCCTTGTTGATCTGTGCTCATGAGTACATAAAAGCGGGTGTGCGTGAGCTGATGCCAAATGTGACCCCTCAACTTTGTACCTCCAGAACTTAAAGATAACAATGTAAACTTCTTTTCTATATAAAGTGTTTTGTCTCAAATACTCTGTTGTAATTAATAAAAAAAATTAGGCCAATAGAGATTATAATATGAATTATAAAGGTTTTAAAGGTAGAGATAGCCTGTAGACCATCTACAAAAATGTTGAAGGTTTTGAGGACTAGAAATAGAGAAAGAGATGAGAAAGGGAATTTTAACAAGTATCTGACTCTGGAAATCATGTGTAGGATTTATCAGGTTTTTATCATCAAATTATCTAACACTAATACAAAATTTGTTTGGAAATGAACTTTTCCTTAACAATACTTTTATTGTGTGTCTGTACGTAACATTTTGAAGTTATTGCTTTCTGAAAGTTGACCCATCCCTAGTACTAGGAAATAGATGGAAAAGACAGATTTTGGAGAGTACCATCAAAAAATATAAATGTTGTTACAGAATAAAGGAGTTCCTGTGCACCATGTACTCGGAGGATATACTAAAGAATGCACAAAGGCTTCTTCTTAGGAAAGGTGACATTAATCTTGCTCTCAGAGAATAAGGAAAAGAAGACACTAAAAATGTAAATATTGAAAGAAAGAATTCCCCAGAAATAGGAGGAGGTGAAAAGACTTGACAATGTGATAAAGCCCTGATGGTTTGAGAAGAGATGGTTGAGTGTCTGGAATTAACAAAAAGAGGAAGTGAAGGGTCATGTTTGGAAGGAAGTTTGGGGTGTAAGCAGGAATAGATCCTGAAGGACGTTTTGGAAAAACATTAGGAATTTATTAACAATTATCAAAGACATGAATAAATGCAAATGTGATCATAAGAAGAAAAATTAAATAATTTGAAGGTTACACTTCTAATATATTGTTTAAAGCAGCAAATTTAACAAAATCTTGATTATTAAACAATCCTCCAAAAGAGTATCTTAGCATTTGTTCCTTGTAATAAAACCATAACACATAGCTTCATGCACACACACACACACAGGCACACACACATCCAAAGTGGATTTTTTTTTAAACAAAGGTAAAATTTAGGTCATCATTCATGGAAACCAATGCTTCAAGAGCGTTTTCTTAAAGTTAAAAACTTCTGAGTGTTGTAGGAGGATGCCATAATTTGAATTTTATGACAACTTCCTTCGAATAATGTGTTTTATAGTGCTGAAATTTCTTTCAGTGCCACGACAAACAGACAGCAGTGAGGTTGTCTGGCCAAAGCAAAGCCTAATATCTCTAAAGATCTGACATCAGGACCATGTATGATCAGGGTAGTTAATATTTTATTTCTGTCTGCACTAATTTTCTATCATTACTGTAGCAAATTGCAAGAAGAAAAGAGGTACATGAAGCCAGTAGAGTGTCCTCTCATTGTTGTGGAGGCCAAGTCTGAAGTCAGTATCACTGAGCAAAAAGGAAGCTGTCAGGGGGCCACAGTCTCTCCAGAGGAGCTTGGGAGGAAGCCACAGCTTGTGTCTTCCCAGCTTTGAGAGTGGCCAGTGCTTGTGTTATTGCAAATTAAAGCCAGGCTCTGAAAAGGTTTCTCTGCCCCATCCTTACATCTCCTTCTGTTTTGTGCATATCCAATTTCTCTGTTTTGTTTGTGCTTGGTTTTTCCGTATGAGCATACCTGTGATTGAATTTTGGGCCCACCTGGAAAAGCTAAGCTAAATTTTGGGACTCAGATTCCCAACTTAATTGTATCTTTCAACATGTTTCCCCCCTTAGGGATTAGTATCCAGTATCTCCAGTGAGTGGGAGACATGGAGGTGAAATGTCACTATTCTTCTTTTTTACCCAGCACAATAGTCAAACCTTTATTTGAAAGGGAAAAAAATCCCTTTTTAAAATTATCAAGACAGCAATGATTCTCTCACCATTTACTTTCTTAAAGAAATTCACAGTCACAAACTAATGAATTCTTTGATAATCTCTGGTAGGAGGGAAGGTAGGTGTTCATATGTCTACAGCTCATACCACACCACAAGGCATTGCCAGCAAGTTAATTAGTGTCCCATGAAGTTATCTGGCCCAATGAACTTGTGTCTTGCTCCTTTGTTGCCAGTACAAAGAACAAACAATTCAAACAGGAAAGCAGAGAAAAATTTGCCAATGGGGACATTCACCAACACAGAGGTATATGGACAACAATAAGGAATTTTCTATAAATAAAATATGATTTCTGTAATCACATGGCTGGCTGGTTAGACACTATGCACAAAACATGACAGCCAAAAAGCAGAGGACAAGACATCATACAATGCATGAAGGAATGTGCATTTGCCTCAAGTAGTGATGATGAGAACACTGTCAATGGAATGAAATCTACATTTCCACTAAATCAGAGAGTCACACTTCAATTTCCAAAGCAGAAGCAGCAATGCCTGCTCCTAAAAACAGATATCAAAGAAACTTCCAGTACCCTTTCATTCATCCCCCTCTCCTTTGAACCTCAAAAGTCAGAAATTGAAGGCAAGCAAAAGAAAGATAAAATAGAATAGAGCCCAAACATTTCACAAAAGATGAACTAATTGGGTAATGCATTTAGTTGAATTTTGTGACACTGAAGAGAAATTAAAGCAATTAAATTTAATAGATTGTTTTCAATGTTTATGGAAAGAAACTAATCATTTGGATTCACAGCTGATCTTGTTAAGAAGAAAATATTTTCATAAATATGTGAATAAAAGAAAATATACATTTGCTAAAGTAGCCTTTTCTTTTCCTTTACTTTATTTGGAAGCAGGGTCTCACTCTAGACCAAACTGACCTGGAACTCACTTTATATTCCAGATTGGCCTAGAACTCGCTGAGATCCTCCTATCTCAGCCTCTCTAGTGCTGAGATTAAAGGAATGAGCCACCACTCCCAGCTAGAGTAGCCTTCTTTAGTGGTAAGTATATTAGCTTTTTTTTATATGACAAGTCATGACTCAAAATTAGTATTATGATTTGTGTCCCATTCTCCCTGTGAGAAATAAATTATTAAAATAAAATCACATGTTTACGAACAGCAATTCTTAATTAGGTAAGATAATCACAATTATGTAGCTAGAGGTGGTAGATTATATTTAAATACTAATGTTTTCAAAATCCCATAAAACTAATGTTTATGCTCTTCTGATGAGAAGTTTGATCGTTTGTAAGGAAAGCTATGCACCATCGGTTTTCTAATAGACTTAATGGACATTTTTCACAAATAAGATCACAGGCAACCATAACCAAAGCCCTTCTTCTCTGTTCCTATACTATCTCAAGGACATAATTTATTTCCACAAACCACCGTGTGAGGATAATGGCACAGCACACACGGTTAACCAGCACAACCCCGAAGGCGCGGGATCTTAAATTGAGTTGCCGCTCAACTGCTCACTTGAAAATTCATAGAACACAAAAGAGAAAAAAAATGAAGATCTCAAAATATGGTTAAGCTCTAAAGTGATATTTCTCTTTGCCACTGTGTCCTACAACAGGGCTTATGTCTAGCATTTAAATACTTGCAGCTCCATTCCCTTATCCAAGATATTTGTTGAAAAGTGCATTAAAAGGGTTTGTAATTGAAGCACAGCTTTGATATATTTAATAGGATGTAAAGCCATCATCCTATTTTAATAGGCAATGCTTTATGTGCATTAGCAGTAATATAATAATGTTTCTTCCATGTGCTCTCACCATTACCAGTTTTCCAACGCTTTCTTTTAGTTAATCTTAAAACTTTAATGTAAGCCAAACACATTCACATCTTTTTTCTCTCTCCCCTGTTCATCAACAGAAGGGGCTTTGAAATGAACTCTCCTCACGGAAAGATAGTGAATACACAGTGTGGATATGAGTGCTTTCCCTCCAATTCAACCATAGCCTGTTGACTGACGCATACTTAGAAGGATGCCTATGGCCACTGGTAATGCAGGACAGGAACAGTGAAGGACATCAAAAAGGCTCGAATGTGTAAAATCAGCAGGAATTTAAGAGCAACTGCATTCCTGGGACCAGACTTTACCTTAGGGGAGAAAGGACTCAGTACAGCGCCGTCTCAAGTAATAAAAGAAGCAGACCTGCTATTATTATGAGGAATCCTTTAATATATGTACAGAAGCGAATGTCAAGCCTTCAATCAGTAGGACAATCTGTGTAGCCTAATGATCTTGAGCTTCGTGGTTTAATATTTTATATTTCAGGGGCAATTGTTGACACACGCTCAATTATTTTTATGAAAGCTAACTAGAGAT